>VXAZ01007144.1:223385-314651 GCA_013399875.1 Gymnorhina tibicen | reverse complement strand
GATTTTACTCGATGCTGAAATTCGTGATTACCTGCCCTGGTTTCTGAGCTTATGGTTAAACAGAAACGCTAAAAATGCTGGCTCAAGCCAACCAAAAAAAGGGAAAAAAAAATAAAACAAACCCCAAAAAGGCATTATTGGCCCTTTTTCACTTGGCCGGGGTTGACNGTGGAAGCGCTGTGGAGGCGAGGGAGAGGAAGGAGAGGGAGGAAGGAGGCAGGAGAGGAAACGAGGATGGAGAGGAGGGGGGGGAAAAGCCGAGGCTCTGCACATCTGCTCTNAAAAATGCTGGCTCAAGCCAACCAAAAAAAGGGAAAAAAAAATAAAACAAACCCCAAAAAGGCATTATTGGCCCTTTTTCACTTGGCCAGGGTTCACAGGCGAGCTGCAAGGCCGGTGAAAATCCTGGTGTTATCCAGCCCTAGGCACAGGCTGGGGTCTGGAAAAAAATTCCCTTTGGGTCCCCCAAAATGGGTCAAATCCCGTTGGGTCCCCCCCAGAAATCAACAGGGGTTGCAGAAGCTCTGCACGGGGCACTCGGGTTTTAACCCTTCAGCCCCCTTTGCCCTCCGACCACCACCCCAAGGCGAGGGGGTGGTGGCAGATGCCCAGAGAATGGCTTGAGGCTGATGGGAAGTGCATGGCAGGAAGAGAAATTGAATATATTCCTCTCGAAATCAGCACTGCAGCTCCGGGCCTTTCCTTTTTTTTTTTTTCATTTTCTTCTGATTTTTTTTAAATTTTTTTTTTTTTTTTTTTTTTCCCTCTCATCACGAGCACGACACAGGCTGACCCTGCCTGTAATCCCTTTTTTGTCTCGAAACCATCCCACTGGCCTTCGGGATGTCCCTTAGCAACAGCTGCTTCCAAACCAAAGGCAGGGAAGCCTCAGACCCGGAGCAGCCACGAGTGGGGGAACGAGCGGGAAATGAAATTTATAAAACCCAAAATTGCTTGAGACGGCTTTTCGGAGAAGAAAAGAAGGAGACGTCCGAAGGGTGCCACGTCTTGAAGCACCCCTCATTAATCAGGGGAAGGCGAGCAAATCCTGGCCGGTTTTGTCCTCACCAGCACCGCTAATCACCCTTAATCCCAATATTCTGTCAGTTCCCCTGGAATTCCTCCCAAGGCTCGTTCCCTCGGCACGAGGAGGGCACCCCACTCCATCCTCGAGTGCTCCGTGAGCAGGAACCGGGCCGGGAAGGTGATTTGGGGGCACGAGAGCTGCAGGATCCATCCAAGGGAGCGTGGGTGCTGCTCCATCCCACCCATGCCCATTTCTGACTTCTCCTGGGGAAGAAGGGTTGATATCCCGCGGTTGGGATGGGGCTTTCCAGGGGGTTTCTCAGCATCATTTCTGTTGGAAAAGTTCTCCAAGGCCATCGAGTCCAAGCTGTGCCTGACCCCCACCCTGTCACCAGCCCAGGGCACCGAGTGCCACCTCCAGGCCTTCCACAGGACACCTCCAGGGATGGCGACTCCAAACCTCCCCGGGCAGTTCGTTTCTCGGGAGATCTCCGAGAAGATTCACAGTTTCGGCCCCAAAAAGTCATCCCCAAAAAGTCGGCTCTCCCTTGAGGCTTGCCGGCTTCTTTTAACACGTGGAGAAGAGCGGGAATTTCCCTGGCAGAACAGATGCTCATCCCAGAAGTTCTGGTTCGTTTCCGATATTTCGGCCATTCAATAAATCTGTTATTTTATATTATCGAATTTGGCTATCTTATTTATTTCAATTGGGACTTCAGATCAGTCCAGCACTCTTGGAATGCACCCCTCGGACATTTGTGCATGGAGCAGACACTCTTTGTGTCCTTAGCACGCATTTATTCAAGGAAACAACTACTTTAAAATAGGGAAGTTCAGTGCCCGCGTGAGGACGTTTATTCCTAATTCACGGGCTCCAGGAAGGCTGAGGCGAGTCCCTGACCCCGATAATCCCCTTTCAGTCAAACCAACCCCTCCACGGGGGGTGTCGCTGCTTCGGGGTTTTGCTGACTCCTTTTCCCGATTTCGTCGCAACCTCGCTGCTCCCCCGGAACCCGAGGCAGAACGCAGGAGCGGGCAATCCCCGGGAAACGAGCATCCCCGCGGCTCTCCCGCGAGCCGGGACAGCCGAAAACCGCCTTCCTTCACGGGCAGGACGGATCCTGCGCCCAGTTCCCCTTCCCGTTCCTGCGTGTGGCTGCCCATGCCGTTTCAATTTCTGTGTGACAAAATGTACTCTTGATAGGAACCAGACCCGTGGCTGCCTCAGCGCTCGGATATCGGAATCTCTGCTCGCCTGCGAGTGCCATCTATCACCGAAGTGAAAAACCGTGGCACTCGCGGCGTCCTCGGGGAAGGGGAAAACCACAATTCTTTCAAGGTTTGCCAGTTACTTTACAAGTTAAGCCTGTCAGTTTAGCGCTAAGTCTTCCACTTGAAATGCTGAAATGAAAAAAAGAAAAGGAAGGCCGAAAAATAAAAAAAATAAAGAATAAAAAAATAAGGCGTGAGCTTCCAAACTCCGGAAAACCGAGGTGTTTCAAGGTGTTTGGGGCTCGTGAGGATTGATTCGTGGGGCTGGGGGCTGGGCGTGCCTTTGCTTCACGAGTGTGGGGCAGCTCTGCCGGGAAAAGGTTGGATGGAAGGGATGGGTGAGGAAACAACGGCGCTTCCCAGCTTCCCATCCCATCCCATCCCATCCCATCCCATCCCATCCCATCCCATCCCATCCCATCCCATCCCAGCTGTGATCCAGGAGCTTTCCAAGCATTCACCTCTGCCGGAGGTGAGGCTCTCCCTGCCCTCTCCGCAGCCAGATCCATCCCTCTCCCCGACCTTTGCTGGACCAAAGCATGGCAAGCACCGGACCAGGCCGCCCAGGGAATTGGTGGAATCGCCAAACCTGGAAGCGTTCCGCGGGCGAGGCGCTCGGGGACGCGGTTTGGTGGTGGGGACTCGGTGATTTTGGAGGGCTTTTCCCACCCTAAATGACAGTACAACCTACGGTTTCAGGCTAGAGAGAGGTCTGGAGCAATCCTGGCACAGAGGAAAAGAGGATCAGGCCGTGGAAAGGTTAAGGATGCATTCCCACTGCTTATCAGGAGGGAGACCACAGGACGGATGCTTGAAGGGACAGGGTAAAAAGTTCTCATTCACGACATTTAATGAGAAACATTTTTCCCTCCTGCCCTGCCCCGAGACGGCTTTCACAGGAACGTCAGTTTCCAGTTCCTTTTTTTTGTTGTTGTTGGGGTTTTTTGGGGTTTATTGAAGAGCAGAGAAGTCCATTTTTCATCGAGAAAACAGCAAACCCCTGCTAAGCTTGGGGAAACAACAATCAAAACAAGCAGAGTGAAGGAAAAGAAAAGAAAGAGCTGTTTCCTGGGGAAGGTCTGAAACCACCGAGCTGTGGTTTCTAACAGAGAATAAATCCGACTTATTTTATTGCTCTTAGGGGCCTAATTGCCATTAGACCTTAATTGTCTCCTGGCTTGCTCTGCAAAGCACAGAAAGCACAGCCTGTGCTGGCCACTGGATGCGATCATCTGCTCTTTTGATATTCACGGGCGCGTTCTCCCCTTTCATCTCTATGTAAACGAGGAAGCAGAAGCTGCTGTGATCCTCCTGCACCTGACAGCTTTACGGTGCAGGCAGGGCTCCCGTGTGACCCAGCCCGCGGGGCTGTGGCTGGAGCTGTCTGAACCAGGCACGGCCCCCCGAGCTCTCCCTCGCCTTTCTCCCGCCACCCCTTTTGTCCCGAGCCGCCACGCTCGGCAGGTGCTGCCCTTCCTTTCCGAGCGGATCCTTTTGAAAAGACATCAAAAAAGCATCCGTCAGGCAGGAGAAAAGGGGTGTTTGCTTGGGCTGGGCTCGTTCCCTAATTAGCAATCTTCCGTCGGCAGCAAACGGAGCCGGCCACGCGGGCTTGCGTTCCCAAAAGCTCCGTTTTGGATCCGAGCGGGGCCTCAGGATCGCGGCCAGATGAAATCATTCTGCTTGTGTTGGAGCACGAGGCGGTTCCAGGGCAGCAGGACGAGCGGCAGAACGCAGCCCCCTCCCTCGGGGTCATTTCAGCTCATCCAGTGACCGCTCAGACTCCTTTTTTGTTGGTTTGGGTTGGAGGAGACCCTAAAGCTCAACTTGTTCCACCCCCTGCCATGGGCAGGGACACCTTCTGCTGTCCCAGGCTGCTCCAAGCCCCGTCCAGCCTGGCCTTGGGCTCTGCCAGGGATCCAGGGGCAGCCACAGCTGCTCTGGGCCTCCCCACCCTCACAGGGAAGAATTTCTTCCTAACACCTAAACTTAATTTACCCCGCTCCAGTGAGCCCTCCGAACAAGGCGGGACCCAGCACAGCTCCCCGGGAAGATGCAGGTGGAAGCTTGCCCTTCCTTCACCGCCCTCCTCTCCTTTTCCCCGAACAATCTGGGCAAACACCAACGGCAAAAACGGAGAGATTTTTCCCCCGAACTTCTATTTTTTTTGCTGAATTACCTTTCCCGGTCTCCGTGGCATCGGGATTTTCACGCGGCGCCTGTGTGTCAGCCCAGCCCTCCCCGTGCTGCGAGCACATGTTGGGACCGAGGGGGGATCGTTCCGGGGCTGTGGTTTAGCTTTCTAACGATGCGTGAATGCCGGGGGGCAATTTCTGCCTTTCTTTTTTATAAATAGATGTCCCCCGTCTCCTCGGGGGTTTCTGCTGGTGTGAGGTTTAGCACATTCATTACTCTCGGCGTTACAAAAAAAAAAAAAAAAAAAAAAAAAAAAAAAAAAAAAAAAAATTATAAAATCATAATAATCATCATCAGACGGTTCGTGATTTTCCTTAATAGCATCCAGGGCATGGAAAGCAACTTCCTCTCCCCCGGAGCAGCAGTGATTCAAAACATGAGGGGCTGAGGGAGCAAAGTCACAGCATTTCAAGGGCAACACCAGTAGCAAAGCCTACAGCCCCGGGGGCCGGAGAGGCAGTGAAAAAAAAGCGGGGAAAGGGCCAGCTGTGCCGTCCAAAATGTGGACAAAATATGGATTGATGTAGACAAGGGAGGTCTTGCAACCAGCCTGAGAGAGCAGTGACAATTCCGTGCACCAGCACGTCGGGAATTAGCTAGGCTCCTCAGCATTCCTGCCTGGGATGGGTACAGGAGCCAGCATGAAACGTTCACCATGAGGAGGAGAATTAATTTTTGATCCCAGTCACGGAGTATCTCAAGCTGGACGAGGCCCACGAGGATCATCGAGCCCAGCTCCCTGCTCCCCACAGGACCACCTGAAACTAAACCACGTGGCTGAGAGCATTGTCCAGGTGCTCCTCGAGCTCCTCCAGGCTTGGCGCTGCGACCACTTCCCTGGGGAGCCTCTTCCAGTGCCCGGCCACCCTCTAAGGGAAGAAACATCCGAAAATCTCAGCTGGGATGGACATCGAATCCCAGAGTGGTTTGGGCTGGAAGGGACCTCAAAGATCATTTAACCCCACCCCTGCCACGGGCAGGGACACCTTCCACTGTCCCGGGGTGCTCCAAGCCCTGTCCAGCCTGGCCTTGGACACTGCCAGGGATGGTGACTCCATCAATTCCCTGGTGAGCCCGTTCCTCTTCATGCCATTCCTCGAGAAACCTCAGCCTTCCCGATCGCGTGACTCCTCCACCCCGGCGCTGAAATCTCCACAATTTATGGGGATTTTCCCCCCCGCAGCTGGCTCCGCTTTCTTCCCTTTTATATTTATTTCACATTTTAAAGGCATCATTTTTTTGGGTTTTTTTTTTGTTTTTTTTTTTTTCCCAACGAGCATCTCCCTCTCTCATCGTGCAACGCTTCGTGTGTTCGGCAGCGCGGCCGAGCCGTCGTGGGCGAAACGCTCCGCCCTGGAACAAAAAGCGGGGGAATGTGCGCATCCCACGACGGGCAAAGTCCCTCTGTAGCACATCTGGGAACATCCCTTTGCCAGGACTTTGCCGGGTTTTTCACCTGGGATGCACTCTGTGATGGCAACACGCCCCCCCAGGCTCGACAGCAACATGATGGTGGCTTGCGGGAAGAGCTGAGCCGTGCCAAAATTGCCAGGAGAGCGGTTTTGGGTTCGGACGTGGGAATTCCGCTCCATTCCGGCCTAAAGCTCCAAGCCTGCGTCCCTCAAACTGAAAGGAAAAGAGGGAAGGTGCCGGATTTGAAGAAATAATAAAGGCGAACACTTAAAAAGTCCTAGTCCTACGTTAACTTTCTTATTTTCCGAGCTGTTCCCAGCTTCCACAGTCGCTTCCACATTTTCTACTTCCATGGTCACTCCCAGGCCATCTCCAAGTCCCAAAGTGTTTAAGAACCAAAAAAATCCACAGAAGGCAGGAACTGTGGCCTCCTGTGTGATACGAAGCACTTCTTCTTTTGGTGCCCTGGAGAATATCTCACCAACGTTTACGTCTGATTCCGGATCTTGCTTTCGATCCTGAGTGCACCAGCCCACCCCGAGGACCGGGCGGAGCATCCCAAAGGAGCTGTTCGCCTGGGCCTGGAGGGACAGGGCAAGGGGGAATGGTTCTCATGATTTCCATTAATTTTTAGGGGTTTTTTTTTACCGAGTTTGAGCTACGAAGCCACCCCAGTTGAAAAGCTCTCCACGTGGGTGAGATTATCTTGTCCAGCAGGAGCCACCCGTGTCAGCCGAGTGGGAGATTCCCATGGAAAGTTCCCATTAGGGCTAATGGAAGTCATATGTGACAAGAGGAGAGCGAAGAGCTGGGTGAAAGAGCCGTGAAAAAGCGGGATAACCGGGCGGAAAGACTGGGTTTTTTGGAAAAGTTTCTTCCCAGAAAGCGGTGGAGCCACCAGCCCTGGCGGGCTGAAAGCCGTGTGGATGTGGCACCTCGGGGACACGGCTGGTGGTGGCCTCGGCAGTGCTGCGTGAACGTTTGGACCCGATGATCTTCGAGGGCTTTTCCCACCTAAATATCTCTGTGATTCTAGAAAGGGGGAGGGGGGAAAGGTGGCAAAGAGACGGCGATGGCCACGAAAACCCAGCAGGTTAAAAACCCCCCGGGGATCGGCAGCAGTCGTGCTCATCCCACTTCCCCGATATCCTGCCAAGGATATCCTGTTCCAAGGAGGAAATTCGGAGAAGGCCAGCCGGGTTATCACTGCAGGGCTCCCCAGGGGAATTCTGGAACGTCCTCTTTCCCCTCCACAAGGCTCGGACCGGGTACAATGAATGACTTTTAGCCTTTCATTCCGGATTTCCGAGCTGGTCCCACCGCAGGGAGAGCTGCTACCCGACACCCGTCAGGCTCCTGAACATATCCAGGCTTGGATGCAGCATCTGTACGTCCAGGGCACTCCGGGCACGACATCCTGAAATGGGGGGTGTCCCCAAAGAGCCCCTCAATCCCCGGCCTCAGGCGCGAGCAGGGCCAAGGGTCACAGGCACGCCGGGCTGCACGCTCTCCTCGGCACAGCCAAGGAAAAGCAGGACGCAGGGAAAGCCCAGCTCGGATGAGGATCCTCGTCGCTAGGAGCTGTCCAGACACCAAGAAAAACCACTCTGAGGTCACAAGGAGCTCTGAGATAAGAGGGAAAGTATCTCCATAGCCGGAGAGCGAGAGCAGGCGCGTGAGCAGTGGGGGTTTTGGGAAGGACTCGGCCGCAGGGATCTGGCAAGGAAGGGGGCTGGAAAATCCCTCCCTGGGCTGCAGTCACACTGGAAGGCAGGGGCAGAGCAGAGACTCCTGTCCGACCCCCTCACACGCCTTTGAGGGCCGTGGATTGTCCTCCTTGGCACGGGGGCAGCGGGGATGGCGCACGTGGCCCTTCCTTCGGGACGCTGGGAAGCTTGAGGCCAACACGAAAATCCTGGAGAACGTTTGGAGCTCCCACGCTCAAGTTTAGGGGAAGGGAAAGAGAGAAGAAGCCTGGAGAGGCTGCTCCAGGTGTCAGAGGCCCTTCCCTGGGCACTGTGGACACAGGCAGGGTCCCTGGCGTCTGCTCCTGCCCATCCATCCCTCCCGAAAACCCTTTTCTTGCTCTGATTCTTGAGGAAGGTGAAGGCACACTCACAGACTCCCTCTGTCCTGCCTTGGGCTCCGTCTCTGCCTCCAAGGCCAGCCCCGCCACAGCCCTGCCAGCTGACCCAGCGCTCTCCTCTGCCCCAGACGCTGACTGCTGCTTTTTCCTGCCCTTTGGTTTCCCCCCAGCCACATCACAGGAAAGGATCGCAGAACACCCCGTGTCAAAAGGGACCCGCAAGCATCGCCGGGTCCTGGGCCTGCTCAGGACAACCACAATAAAAGCTGAATGGAAAAAAGCTACTTTTTTTTCTCTCAAATATTTTTTCCGGGTGCTTCCCTGGATCCTCTCCCAGGTCAGGACAGCAGGTAACCAAGGTGGTATTTGCTGCTGGCGTACAGAAGTGTCCCAAACTGCAACCACTTCCAGAAGTTCTCAGGTTAAAGCCCTTGTAAACCTCTTTTCATCCCTAAAATCGGAGCAGCTTCTGAGGAAAAGGAGACTGCAGCCAGCCCATCACCATAAGGGTTTTCCCCTGGGCAGATGCCTTTTTCCCAAGGGAGGCCATGAAAGAGAGCCGTGGTGGGAAACCAACATGCTGACAGCCCCATTAATTAATCCTGTCCTAGGACAAATTCCTGGGAAGTGCTGTAATGAGCCAGCTAAGCACGCTGTCTTCAGAGGAAACAATTAAAAAAAAAAAAAAAAAAGAAAAAAAAGAGTTACAAAACAGATTCTCTTGCGAAATCCTTGCCCCAGAACCCAAAACATGCAATAACCTTCCAGCTCACACCACAAGAAAAAGTACCTCGGGCTTTATCTTTCCCCTGACACTCGCCTCCCTGCCGAGTCTTTTAAAACCCCACCGTGCTCTTGGGCTGGGGGGGAAGAGGAGCAATGGGGCCAGCAGACACCTAAATGCTGTTTGCTCCCCCTCAGCCACATCCCTGGAGCCAGGCTGCCTCCGACAGCTTCTCCAGCTGTTTGTTCCCCACCCCTCACTCCATGAATTCCCGGGCGTGGAGGAGCCAGGTGTCCTCCCCCAGTGCTCACACACACATGCACTGACAGCCACCACGCCCTTAAAAACAGGGTACAGGACACAGCCAAGGGACCAAAGTGCAGCCCGTGAGGTGCTCTCCCCCTCGGGGAATGTGTGCCACATCCATGGAGCAGCCTCTGGCACAGCCAGGGCTGCAAGGTGAGGGTTGCCAGGGACTCAAGCTGGAACCACGTGGATGAAGCCTGGGAGAAAAGCGGGAGAAGTTCCACGGCTTATTCCAGCCTGACCCTTCACCCTTGCCCTCCTCTCTCACAGCCCTGCTGATCACCCTTCCAGCATAATTTTCCTGCTTTTTTTTTGCACGAGGTTCCCTGGTCACTGCAACTCTCCCCTGAGAGTGACCATCCTTGCAGAGGGTGGTGGCCACTGGGCAGCTGGAAGAACTGCAAGAAGACCGGAGGATAAGTGGCTGGGATAATTTTCCTTCCTTTCTGCTATGGTTAAAAAGCCCTCAAAAGCAGCTGGGGAGCTGGTGGAGGAGGCAGCTCCTGGAAGGCACAGACGTCGCCTCGCTGCATCCCCGAGGATGGATGACATGGACATGGGCAGTGCGAGCCAAACCCAGCAGAAACTCTGGCCCTGGTGTTAATGGGTGGCAGATAAACCCCCTACTCGGCGCAGATCTGAGGTGATGCCCACGTAAAACCCAAAGAGATTCACCTCCCTCCTGCTCTCTGCTTCCTTCGGTTTGGAACCGCCAAGAAGCAAAATTCACGTTGTGGGTACAACCAGCAGGAAAAGGAGTGTCCAAAACCTGCCCAAGCACCAGCTGGCACGGCCCAAATGCACCTGCTGGGTTTAAGGGTTAGTCTGAGCCTAAAACCAGAGGAACAGCAGTGATTTCAGCAGAACAGCTGGACAGATGCAGCTGGTGGCAGATCAGCGAGCCTACACCACTCCCGCAGCAAAAAGCTGCAGGAAAACCAGCTTGGGCCCCCGGTCCTGGTTTCCTGCAGGGAGCTGGACGCGGGCAGATGCACCTCTTAAAACGTCCAACACCTTTTTACATCCAGCAGTGGATCACACCCAGGCTCTCCTCGCCGCACCCTTTCACCCACCGCTCTCCGGGGCTGCCCGAAACATTTTAAGGGGAAAGCAAAGCAGTTAGAGCAATTTTAAAAGCCACGAGAGACTGCAGGCCTGGAAATTTACTGTCCCTGCTGCGTTTTTATTTTCTCTTTCTTTTCTTTTTTTTTTTTTTCTCTTTTAAAGGAGTTGAGGTGACCCAGCAGAGCAGGCTCCTCTGGTGAGCTGTGGGTGACCCCCCGCACCAGCTCCAGCTTAATTGTGCGAGCAGCGTCTTTGACTGAGCAGTCACATTTTGGATGGGAGCCCAAATTCGCACCGGCAAGGGTCTGGGAGAGCCAAAAAGCGAGCGGTGACCTCCCAAACCTCAAACCAGCACCACTGAATCAGCTTGGGGCTGATGTTCCTTTATTCACGTGACAGGAATGGGTCACTCCTTCCCCAGCCCAGCAGAAAACCTGACCAGGGTCTCTCCAAACCCTCTCCCAGTGTTTACATCAGCCTCTTTCCAACTCTAAACTGGAGATTTATTCCACAATTTCCTGCTCTGTCACGGGCAGCCGCGGTGACGAGGAGGCTGCTTACAAACACGGTGTTTCAGCTTAATTCGAGGGAATATTTTAGGGTTTCTTTTTGGTTTTCTTTTTTGGGGTCGAGAAGGAGAAATAACTTCAGGATTCTTTCGACCTTTCTGGCCTCAGAAATGTGCTGTTGCAGACTGATAGAATCACAGGATGGTTTGGGTCGGGAAGGCTCCTTAAAGCCCACCTCATCCCAATCACCTTCCTCCACACCGGGTTGTTCCTGCTAGAAATTTGCTTTCTCTTCTTCACTGGGCTCCTGATGGGTGTCGCAGGGCTGAAACCCCCCAGATAAGGGCTGGAAGTGCAGGACACATCCTTGCCTCCTCTGTGGCCTAAACATGTTGATTTTCCATGACTCTGGTGGTCCTCGCAAGGGGAATTAAAAGAGAGATACAGCAAAGAGGTCAGGTTGTGCATCAGTATTCTGATTCTTCTTAAAAGCAAATTCAAGTTAAACTGGATTTAATCTTTACTCTTTCTGCCACGTGCTGTTCCCTTTAGCTCCAAAGGGTTTCCGAAGCAGGGAAAAGGAAGCACAAGGATAAAAGCTCCGAAGGATCAGGACTGGAAGCGTTGGAGCTCCCGTTTCTCGGCGGGCCCGAGCTGCAGGTGGACGGCATTTTCCCGACCCCTGTGTGCGGCCCAGCCGCGTGAGGATGGCCAAAATTGGCTTTTCCTTTTGCAGCGGGTCCCCAGGTCACCCGCAGGAGGTTTTGTGGGTCTAACACAAGTCTGAGGACAGCGATGGGCTGTAGCTGCAGCAACCAGGACTGTGAGAGCTGTAAACCCCCCTGGTTCAATCCCAGCTCCGAGGCTGCGGCGAAGATCAAAACCAGCTCCTGGCACGGGATATTCAGTGCTTTGGACAAAGTCTGGGAGGCTTTTTTTCCCCTCTAAACCCCCAGCAGCTGGCGAAGAAGGCAACATGGACTGGGGAGGAAATGCTGGGAGCATCAGGAACAATTCTCCACCCAACCCCAGCCCGATGGAGCAGGAGGGGCGTTTCAGCAAGACCCCGAAGGCTGCACTTATGACACAGACAGAAGATCCCTTCTCCAGGGAACACAGGCTCCCGCCCAAATCAGAACCCAGGAAGATGTGGGAGAAGCCAGGGGGTCAGCTGGAGTCCGAGCACCTCACCGGGTACCTCATTTCATACATTTCCATGATGGTCCTTCGAAATGGGGTGCATCAGAGCATTTATTTTCACATCTTTAATTGGGGCAGGATTCCCACCACACCTCTCTCATCTGTTCTTTTTTTCCACCTGCCTTTTATTTTATTTCTGGCTCTTTACGGCCTCCTTTTCCAGCTGCTTACTATTATCACCTACAATCCTAATCCCTCCTTAAGTGCTCACATAATCACCCCTTTATTTGGGAACCTGCATTCCCACCCTTTGATCAAGAGGCTGTCCTTGTATTTCCTGATCCCGGTTTGTTCCAGTGGTCCCCAGTGTCCCGGAACCCTGATTTGCTTTAGCCTGTCCTTCTTTCTGTGGGAATGAAGGGAATAATCAGCAGCAGAACACGTGGGATTCTGGTGTTGGGAAAAGGTGCCCTGGCTCTGCGACCGAGGTTTTCATTCCCACATTCCCCCACTCCTGCCCACGGATTTGGGCAAACAGCCGGAGAGTTTTGATGGAGCACTTAACTCTCTGCATTTCCATGCTTTTACCCGCTGCCCCACCACATCCTTCCCCACCTCCAAGACCTCAAAAGATTCCGGCGTGCGAGGACTTCTGCCATTTCCTCTTTTTTTTTTTTTGGCCGAACATTCCCACTTGTCAGCCTGTTGTTTAGGAGGCGAATGGATCTGCAGCTCAGCGAGAGAAAACACCCGAGGACACGTGAAATGGAAATACTGCCGTGCATGTTCGCGGCTGTGGTTTAACCCTCACCCTGGTTCCTGTGGCTCCTGCCCCCTCTGGCTGAGCAAGGAGCCACGTCAGGTGCACTCCGAAGTTTGCGTTTTCTCCTCCCGTAATTGCATTTCCGATTGCATTTCTCCTCCTGGCCTCTCCCTGTGGTTGCTTCCAAATCCGTAGTCGAGAGGTTCCTTTTTCCTCGGAATAGCATCCTCTCTCCTCTCTTCTCTCCCCACGGAGAGCTCATCCAGTCCCAGAGTGCACTAAGATGAGCCTGAAAAATCGGGTTTATTCCTCCCCACATCCAAAGAGGTTTCAGAGCAATCCGGGAATGGTGAGAATGGGAATCACCCTCCCTGCTGTGGAATCGTGGCCTTCTGACAGCCTTCTCCCGAGCCGATACATCCCCGTGTCTTCACCTTCTGCACAAAACGCTCTCACACCCAAAACTGTCTCCCCAGAGAGGTATTTATGGATTGGGAGCGAGTCAACACTCGCTGTTTCAAGGAAAGTCTGGTTTTCATCTGTCTCCCTGCACCCTCTCCCTTTTATTGCATCTCTACCAGAGAGCTGCCACTGCTGCTATTATGTGAAGGAACTGGTCCAGGGGGTCAGTTTTAGATCCCAGGCTGGGACAGGCAGGGATGTGTCCTGAACTGGATCCCAGCAGAGGCAGCACGGCAAACTGAACGCTGGCTACGGCGCGGATCCCCGAGGACGGCCGTGGAACTCCGTTCTCCGGGGACGGCCTCCACCGGGAGCCTCCAAACCCTCGGGGTTTCGCAACGCGCGGATGTTTCCTTCGAGCGGGGGAGTTTCTATTAGTCACGGGCGCGAGGAGTTTTTGGGTCGGCTTTCAGACCTGCCACCGAGTCAGCCCCGGCTGACAAATCTGCTCCCAGCGACCCGAGGTTCCCGAGGGCAATGGAGCCATGTTTTGACAGCCCCCCTGAGTAATTTCCGATGAATCCGTCTGAGTCACGTCCGTGCCCGGCTCCCCGAGCTGCCGAGACACATCCCACCTCTCAGCAGATGTGTCATTTCTCCTCCCAAAGGATGTGAGTCCGCCCGGCTCCTTGGAATCGTGGCTTCTACCCCAAGGTGCTGTGAGTAACCCTAAATCCCTGCAGCTGTGAAGGTGTTTCGGATCAGGCCTGGAAGCCTGGGGTGATCCCTCATCTTCTTGGCACCTCATCCGAGGTATTATCCAATGTATTTTTACTTACCAGCTCCATTAGTTGTTTTTTTTTTCATTTATGACCTTCACCTTTGTTCCCATCAGCCCTGAAGAGGGAGGCATGGACAGGGCTCACTCTCATCCCAAAACCGGAATTTTCCCGGCACTTCTGACAGGGATTTGCCAGTCAGTGCCTCCATTTCCCAGCTCAGCCTTGGTTTCAGATGCCACCACGCTTCAGAACCGCCCGGAAAGAAACAAAACCGCCGCGGCAGAAAAGCTTGGGAAAACCTGCAGTTTCCCGGGAGCAGAGACAATCCCGGTCAGCTCCCGGGTGCAGCACCCTCCAAGTCGCCCCTGTGCCACCGCCTTGCACCGCCCTGAGCACGCACAGCACAGAGCACCTTGAGCACACCCTCCCATCGCCTGTGCCAAGGAGCTGCCAGGTGGGACAATTCCAAGGCTGGAGATGCCCGATCCAAACTCCTGCGGGCAGCCAAAACCCAGCTCCCAGCGCGGGCCTTTAGGAAAAGCGCTGGGAGTCGGGTTACTGAAGGCTGCATCAAAGCACATGTGTGAGATTACAGTGGCAACCATAAATCTGGCATTTCCTCGTGTTCCAACGCCCGACTTCCCCCACAAAAAAAGTTCAACAAGCTTCCTTTGGGCCCCAGTGTGCTCAAAGCTCCCAGCACCAGCGCTGCCCGGACTCCAGCTGGCCACCAGCGGCACCCCTCGTGCTCCAAGCTCTGCAGGACACAGCTGCCGTTCCCCAGAGGAAGCAGGGTGCGGCGTCCAGGTTTTTTGTTGTGGCCCCTTTCCCAGCCAACAGCCCCTGGAGGAGACGCAGGTCCCCCCCAGGACCCTTCCCACCTGCAAATCCACCGTCCCTAAAACACGAGGCGTTTTTGGGGGCAGAACGATGCCTGTAGGGAGCTTTCCAAACCCTTCTGAGCACGGCAAAGCGGAAAACGGCAGGGTTTGAAGATGGTTTGCTGGATGCTCCGCTCACTGATGGCATGAGGAGGAGCTTCTCAGAGCCCGGGGTCTCCTGGTGGACAAAACCTGCTTGGAGGGAAGGACTGAGAGGTGCTGGCAGCTCTGCCCTCTCCCTCCCACTGAGCTGGGAAGACACAGGCCCGAGGGGTTTTGCAATGAGGCAGCCTGAGAGCCAGCCCCAAGCTTCTGCCGTGCCCTTGAGCTGCTTCTCAACCACTTACGTCCTTTAAGTGCCTCCCACCTGCCCCAAGGCAAGCTCCTTCCCTGGTCCCTGTCACACACAGCGCTCAGCTCGGCAGCTCCAGCAGCCGAAAAAGCCACACATCTCTCCATTATTTAAAAATAACCCAAACACCAAAACGTGCAGCCCCTTCGGTGGGAGCCCTCTCCAGACGCCCGTTTTTATGTGCTTTGCCAGAGCTACTTCCTACTCTGCCCGTCTCCCAGAGGTGAGCTCGGCCCATCCCACAGAGGCGAAAACTCTCGTTTTCTGTGCAGAACCCACAGTTAAATCTCTCCGTTTCTGTTAGAAATCAAACGTTTCAGCTCCCCACGGCTGGTTTTGAGTGAGAGACCTTTGGGAGCATCCACTGAGAACCAGGGACGTTTCAGCTGGTTTGGGGGGTGTGTTTGGCACAAGGGGGAGAGGGGCGGGTTCAGGGAATGGTTTATTCCCTGCCATTGGAATAAACAAGGCTGGCATCTCCCCGGCACACCGGGGTGAGATACCGAGTGGATCAGTGTTTTCCATGCGGGAGCCTGAGGCGAAGAACTGCCCGGCTTGCCGCGATTTCGCGTGGGATTCAGGCACCTTCCTCCTCAGCCTCCCCAGAACCTTCACCTTTGCACCCGGGGAGGGCCGGAGCGGTTCCCAAAATCCTGGGATTTAGCTTCCAGCCGCCTCCGTGCTCCCGGCTCTCCCGGCTCCATCCAGGTGAGGGGCCGTGGGAAGCACGGGGAGCAACGCTCGGGGGGCGAGGGGTTTTACACCCACTTAAGGGGCTCACCCGGAGTTTTACGGGCCTCTGGTTTCAAGGCTGGGGAGAGCCTGGCATCTGATGTGGGACACGGAGCCTGCGGGCATCGTTTCCCAAAGCCTTCACCTTTTCCCTCGTGCTCCCACGCCCGGTTATCCCGCTCGGCTTTGGTGTCTCCCGCGCCCTCCTACGGAGAAAAAATTCCCAAGAGATGCTCCATTCAGGGAAACGAGCCCCGGGGGTAAAACCAATGTCTCCGGATCGTAAACGTCCCGAGGCAAAGAGGGAAATTTTCCAGCTTCCAGGGCTCTTTGGCTTCTCCGCTTTTCAACTCGCCCGGTTTCGCCCGGGGGCAATTTGCAGCAACTGCTAATTGCGTGTTTTCCCCGAGCTGGGCAAAGTTATAGGCCAATTACTTCCCCTCCACCCCTGTGGTGCCTGCGAATTGCTGAAAGGAAATCTGCGGAGGAAGAAGCCAAATCTTTCTGACCGAGCAGGCAAAGCGCCGTCATTCCTCGATGTCCATTAAAAAAAAAAAAAAAAAAAAAAAAAATTTTTTCAAAATATGAGCAAGGAAATTCAGCATAGAAAAGTTTTGCGCTGCCGTGGTTTCAGCTCGAAAAGAGGTAAACCGATGCCTTTATCATCCCCAAATGTCGAGATCCTTATAATTTAACTTTCAGTTTATGGAACAGATTTCTTCTGAGTGGCAAGGATACGGTTTTATTCCCATCCAAAGCTTGGAAACTCCACATTTTCTCATTTTAGGATCTTTCGGGACTTGAAAGAAGGTCCCAGCTTCAGAGAAGATCTCGTTTATAAAATGCAGGTGTCCTTGAGAATTAGCTTAGATATCCACCCCATTTCCAAGCTTGAAGTTTTAGAGAGGAAATTGGGGTTTTGCACAAAACCAGGAAGCCAGCTCCTTACTCAGAGCGAGAAAATCCAGGTTTGCTTTGAGAGAACTGGAATTTTAACCCTCACAGCTGAGTGACGGAGAAGGGAGCGGGGAGTGAACATCTCACGTCCGCCACGAGGTTTGCGAACCGGTGTCTCTCCCAAACCCATTTCCTTTCACACGAAGGAATTACTCCTGATTTACAACCAAGCCCGGCCAAACGGGCTTTGATGACTGGCATGGAAATATCTCTGCATGAACAGGCTTGGAATTCTTGGAGCAGGCACTTCCTTGGAATGCTGTCCCATCGGAAGTGAGCAGCGTGTGGTTACGGTGACAGGGAAACAAGCTGCCCCAGCAGTGCTGAGGGAACGGTGATAGCAGAATATAATGGAAACACCGTCACTGATATGGCCTGCGTTAATTAACACGGCCTGTGTTAATTAGCAGGGCGCGTGGCTAACACAAACCCAGCAACCTCTCCCTTCCCCAAGCCCGCGCTCCTTGCCCACAGCCTCCGGAGCACTTACAGCCTCACATCCAGATGCCAAGCTAATAAACCTTCCCCCAAACCCGCACAAACGCGGAGGCTGAGGCTCACCGCCAAATCCTTCCAGGTTTTCCTTAGGGAGGAGAAGGATCCGGCCACAAGGCCTTGCTTGTGCCAGGGCAGCCACTGTGCCCGCAGCCACCAAGCTCTGCGCCCCAGAGACCAGAACTGGACATCTCTTGGAGGCCAGTGGATGCGTCCCACCATCCCCTCCCAGTGTTTCCGCTGGGAGAAGCTCTCCAGGGGAGAGATCAGATTCCCTGGCTCCTGTTGGGTCCAGGGATGCTCCACCACCGTGCCTCTGGTCGTTCCTCAGCATTCCCACGAATCAGCTGCTCCTCCACTGGGAGGACTCACTACAAAAAGCAGCAGCCAGCCAAGGTCAGAGAAATGGTTTAGAGGTGGAGAGCTCCTTAACCTCCTCCAAAAACCCCCCAGCCCTCGCCCTCACCATCGGAGATACGATGGTTATGTGCAGCCTGTAGATCACGATGAAAGCAAGGAGGCCAAAGACCTATCAGGGTTTTTTCTATTTTTAATGTGCGTTTGGCGAGGTTACAAGACAACAATTCGCTTCCCTGGGACCTTTTACTTTCCTATAAATTCCGAGAGCCACATTTAAAAGTGAATTGGCAGATGCAAGAGGTTTTGGTTTTTTTTTTTTTTTATTGCAAGGAAATTTGTTTTGCTCCAGCAACAGGCAAACATCTTCAGTCAAGAACGATGAAAGGGGAGGGCATATTCCCACCAAACCCGGCCTCAGGCTGGTGGGATCTTCATGCAGAAAGAAAACTGGGACTGTGCGGTGAGCTACAAAGAAGATGTGCGGAAAGCAGAACAACACTCTCTGTCCGGAAACCTGGAATCGCAGGGCGCTTTTGGAAGGCTTTGGAACGTGTTACAAGCTGTAATCCTCCCAGCAGAACCTCAAAAGCCTTGGCTTGTTCTGCCCTTTTAAATCCAGGGCCTGACAGCTCCTTAACCAGAACCACAAGCGCTAGAGGTGGGAAAGGCCTGGGGATTATCTAATCCATTCCATGACCTAAACAGGCAGCGGCGGCGCTCGGGCCGTGCCGCGAAAAGCGCCTGCCGAGGGGGGAACCGGCTCCAAACTGGTGAAGGCAGCCCAAGGAAGCGCTCATTCCCCCCGTTCTCCGGCTCGTTAATTAATCTCCGAGCTCCAGGAGCGGCTGTGGGGCTGCTGCTGCTGACCAGAAGGATGATGACACAATAATCTCCTCCGAGGGCTGCCAGCGGATGCCCACACATGAAGAATTCCTGCTTCCAAGTGGTGCTAACCCACCCGGCAGATTCCCCACGAGGGAAGAACAGGCAGTGGCATTCATCCTCCACCAAAAGCACGCATCTTTTATGCTTTTATAGCGATGTTGCTTTGAGTCTTAAGAAACAAACTCTCTATAAATCACATCATAAAATGTAGCCGGGCTGATGGTTTACAGGAAAGCTCAGCAACGGCAGGGAGCTTTTCGGGTGGGTTTTCCTGGTGATAATCCACCTTGAAAAAGGGCAGTTTGCTCCTGCTGCTGGAGGTGGGACAGTTTATTGTGCGTGGATTAAAAGCCTTGCTCCCAGTTCGAGGGTTTGAAGGTCTGTCAGTCCCTGGCAACTGAATTCCACCGCCACCCCCTCCTTGTTTTATTGGTATTAATATTTGTGCTTTGCAGGTCTGCTGTGAAACGGATCGTGGTTTCCTGAACTTTTCACCCTACTTTTTCCAACGGGGCTGGGAGCTCACAGGGGGGACGGCTCAGTTATTCGTGTGCTGGTGTAGGGAAAAAAAAAGGGGGATCTGGGCCTTGACCCAGGATTTTCTGAGACTTCTGAGTGACGGCTTAAAGGTAAGAGTCTCTGGAGCTGCAGGTAGCAGGAGGGCTGGAGAGCAGAGGGAAAAGGTCAGGCAGGCATCCAAGGCCGGCAGATCTGAATGCCGTGAGGGAATAAGGGAGAGAATGCCCCCGAACACCCACCCTCAGGGACGGCGCTCCTCTCCCAGCCCTCTCGGGAAGGATCGTGCTGGGACTGCGGCCAAGCAAAGCCGCGGAGTGAGACAACAGCAGCAGATCCCGGAATGGTTCACGCAGAGTTAGGGATCCATTCAGCTCCTGGGGATCACAGCTGGTGGACACAGGAAAACTGTGCTGTCCTGTGCTGTCACCAGCTTATGGAGGGTCCCCAGTTGTCCTTCTTGGGTGAATGAGGGACAAACTGAAATCTCCCATCTCCTGCTGGATGCTTTTAAGTCCTCAGTGGCCTGAAGCAGATTTTGACCCGTGCAGGATCTCCTGTGCTCACAGACGACCTTGATGCCAGAGCCTGAAGCTCCTTCATCTGCAGGATACACCTCCCACCCCCCAGAGTAAACACCCGCACCAAAGCAAGAGCAGATCCCTGCTTTTTGGCACGTGGGATGTTAAATCCCAACGGGCCCCACCCAGGAGCCCCAGAAAACCCAAGGCCTTCTGCCACCACCTACACGGGGCTGCAGGAAAATTTGGTCCTTCCCCGTGTTACGCCTCTGTGATGGGAACTTTTGTACCTCAGCACAGCAACATCAGCTCGGCCAGGACTCAGCGCCTTTCCTCGGGCACCTTGCTGGCTCCTACCGGCATCTCTTTGGGAACAAGGAGGCTTGGCTCCACCCTGGAAGTCCTTGAAGGCAGAATCCAACTTTCCCATTCCTCAGGTCGAAGCAGGAGCGAGGCTTTGTTTCCAAAGCAGCTTTTGGGGGAGGTCAGGTGGGTGGCAGAGGGGGCTTGGGTAAGACCATCCCTGAAGCCCACTAGTGGCACCAAAGCGGCCCTAGGTGTGGCTCTGGAGGTTTTGCTTTGTCATCTGCACCAAACACGCAGGGAACCGAGGCTTTTGGGCACAGAGGAGCTGCAGGCAGATGGCCACCACCTCCCTCTGGCCCGGGCTCTGCGTGCCGCTGTCCTTATCGAAGGGAACAGCGACGCATTCCCAGCTGGAGCGCAGGCTCTGCTGGCATCCAGCAGCCCAGATGCTTTGCTGAGCTCTCCTCCGTCCCTCCGCTCTGCAAGGCTGTGCCGGGAAGATCAGGAGCAGATTTCTCCTGAGATTCCTGGCACTGCTGCTTCCAACCGTGGCCGGCGACTCCAAGAGGAATGACTCTCTTTTATGTTCTGGCACTTCCAGCTCAGGCAGGGGGGAGGACGGAGGAAAACAAACCTGAGGCTCCCAGAAACTCCATAAACAAACAAAGATTTCTTTTCAATGTGGTTCTGAAGAGAGCCAGAGATCTGGGGAGCAGGAGGAGGAGGGAGGGTTGGCCAGTGTTTCTCCCAAACATGGAACAAAACCTCTCCTGCAGATGACACCACCCAGCACCGACAGAAAAGGGACCCCTCACGAAGTGCATTGATGGTTTGCCTTGCCCCAGGGCATTAGGCAGTGCTGGCAGGCAGAGGAAATGCCGCTTCAGCCACAGGAATCATGGAATATTCTGACCTGGAAGGGACCCACCAGGATCATCCCAGGCCAACATCTGGCCCTGCACAGACACCCCAACAGTCCCACCCTGTGCATCCCTGTCCAAACTCTCCTGGAGCTCTGGCAGCCTCAGGGCCGTGCCCATTCCCTGGGGAGCCTGGGCAGTGCCCAGCACCCTCTGGGGGAAGAACCTTTCCCTGAAATCCAACCTAACCCTGCCCTGGCACAGCTCCATGCCATCAAGAAGAATGGACAGGCTTGGGTTCACCACAGCAGATCAGTCTCATCCCTGCTGGATCGTGGACAAAAACAAACATCTCGGACTCTTGCACAGGAGCTCTTCTGGAAGGGACCTTTCCTGTCCTCCCTCCACATATTGAGGTGGTCCAGACAAGAGCTGCCCTTCCCTGAGCACGTCAGTGATGTCCCTGAGCCCAGGAGGTGGTGTGAGGCGCATCCCTGCTGCTCCACGTGCCTGCTACACCAGAGCTGTAGGATGGAGAGGAACCACCTCGGCCGTGGGTGAGCACTGACTTTGGGAGGGCATTCAAGTGCCACTGAGATGGGAAAAGCAGCTGAGAGGAGCATCCTCGCTGCCCTCATGCAGCCTCCTGGAACCACGCTCACAGCATTTTTTTCTGGAGAATACAGCTTGATTTTGCCTGGGATTGTCCTCCTCGGGCGGTGCAGTCCGGTTTTACTCTCGGATCAATCCACGTCATGCTCACAAGCACTGAGCTGGACGGGGTTGTTGAGTGCTGATGAGCAGCTGCTGGCCCTCACTCAGCAGATCCCAACCCAGCTGATCTTCTCGGAAATCCAAAATCCCAATCCACCGTCACACACACAGCCCAAGGAAGCATTTCTGTATAGCTTAAATACACCTGACTTCTTTTTTATTTTCCCTGAAAATGGTGGTACCCGATGAAACCAGCTGTTAAAACATGGTTTTTGTTTGTGATGGTGACTTAAGTTAAAGGTCAGGCAATCCCAGTCCCAAGCACACCGGTTTAGTAAAGCTCTGCCTCCTGGCCAAACTTGCTGTTTGGCTGTGGAGTCACTACTGGACAGATGTGATCTGAAAAAAAAGCCAGCTGGTCAGATAACAAGAGCTCGGCTCCTAATCCCATCATTAATGGACAAGCAAGTCACAAGTGAGTCACTTCTACCTCTCTGGCTCAGCTTCCTCGCTAATAAAAATTAATAACCTTCTCTTTCTTCTCCTTTTTGTTTATTAATTTTTTTTAATTTATCTGCTTCGCCTGCAGACTGATTAATGAGGTGGGGTTTTTTTCTGTGAAACAAGGGGAAAAAGACGCTGGTCCTGGGAACAGCCTTCAGGAGATGCTGCCGAAGAAGCGCACATTGTCAGGGGCGACGCAGCAGAGAAAATTCACAGCTCTGCAACCTCAGGGCGCTGTGCTGCCTGCTCCCACTCGTTAATTTTTCCCTTTTTTTTTTGACTGATTTTTATCAAAAAAAACCCCACGGGTTTCTTCAGGAAGCTCTTGCAGCGGGATGAAAGCGGTAAGGGCTGCTTTCATCCCGTGAAGTGGCACAACTTAAGGCTTGCTGTAAGTAGGTGGGCAGGACACCTCTTACCTACTTTCGGGCTGACCCCCGCGCCGGGGCTCGAGGCCGTCTCACGAGCTTTTTTAGTCATTGCCGAGGGAAAGGAGAAAGAAACAAACATCTGGTTAGCAGAGCTGCCAAGCGCGCATTCCTTCCCTGTTTTTCAACCTTTCAGCCCCTTTGTTTTCTGCCCGAAATTCCATTTGATAAATGCGCAGGGAGCCACAGGGCACCGCGATTAGGCGCGACTCCCGTTCCCGGCCCGCGCTTCAACGGCGTTGCCTCGCTGGAAGCGGCCGCAAGACCCCCAAGGCAAGAGCAAGGTGGAACCACCCTGAGTGAGTGGGGGGCTGGTCCCGCTCCCGCCGAGGTCAGTGGGGAGCTTTGCCACCAGCTCCAGCAGGAACAGGACCGGGGCTTTCATGTCGTTCCCGGTGCTCGAGCCCATCCCCTGCCAAGCTGTGGCTTTGCCGTTCCTACAGCTCTCGTGTGGGGTTTTGGTTTTTTTTTTTTTTTTTAATTGGAAACAACAACTTTATTGAATCTTGGCCCGCGGTGCTGGCACAGCCCGACCAGACCAGGTGGGGCTGCTCCACCAGAGGCTTGTGAAATATCAAACACGAGAGGGGCCACATGACAGCAGCTTCGCCTCCTTTGCCTGGTTTTCTGCCTGGAATTCCGTTTGAAAAATGCCTGGAGAGCTGCTGAGCACTGCTTAGATGCAACTCCTGTCCTGTCCTGACCCACCACCACCACAGGCTTCAGCCTCCCGCACCTCTGGCACAGTTGTGTCCTCCTGGACCACAGCTCCTGAGACCCACCCTGCCCAGCCATAGGGACCTCTCCATGCCAGGCAAGTTAAGGAAGAGCAGCTGCCTCAGATTCCATCTCCCTGCAGAGGGACCTCCCCAGGGGCCGGATCAGACCTTCAGGAGGCTGCACCACCTTCCAGCAGCACCTGTCTTTCGAAGAACCCTGCTAAGGCAAGACCAAATTTTGGGTTGAAACCGGGACCGACAGCCCAGCGGGAAAACGAGCTTGGAATCCCTTCAGAGAGGAATCCTAGGGAAAAGGTGAGGTCCCGCAAAGGGACCGCTACGTTCTCCCTCAACGGGGCGTCTTCGCAAGGCATTGCTCTCGCTGTTGCTTGGAATACCAAGCATCTGAGTCTCTTAAAAGCTTCCCTCTGTTTTTTATTTACGTGTGACTGAGTCTGTGTGCCTGAAAACCAGATTGGGAGATCATTAATCTGGGACAAGAAAGCGCCAGACTCGTAGAATGCTGTCCCTCCCTGTTGTCAGTCCTCGCCGACCCCAACCTACGCAACGACTGACGCTCTGGAGCGGGATCGTACCGGCCTGGAAAGCCTCTCTTTTCCATCGGGGATGCCAAATCCGCGGTGCGGCTCGATGATCCAAGCTGACACCGGCCGTGAGAACAATCCCGTTTCCTCCCCGCTGGTCACTTCCATAAATGCCAAGTTCTGGGCAGCACAATGTTCGGCATTTCCAGCAAACCGCTCCGTGATCTCATTTGCGTTTGCCAGATTTATTTATTTTAAAATGCCTCTTTTTTTTTTTTTTTTTTCCCTTTTTTTTTCCCCCCCCTTTTTTTTTTTCTTCTTGCGGCCATACATTTTAGATTAAAAAATAATAATCATGCAATCTCGCAGGAAATTGGGCTTTCAAAAATCGGGACGCAAGGAAGTATGGTCCAGTGGAGATTTGATCAGGCAGATTTTACAGCCCTGCGGCTTGTTGGATACCCTTTTTCATTAAGATTAGTTTCAGTTTCTGGCCCCTGTTCTCCCATCACGAGTCAGTTTTTTTTTACCCGATGCCTTTTCAAGGGAACTACAAACTCAACAGCCCGTTATTAATTTCACTGGTGAATGCACAGTCCTCGTCGAGCTTCGATTCTGATTTAAAGCGGTTTCTGAGTGAGGATATTACAGCCCCAAGGAGAGCTATCGGCCGCTCCGTTCCTACACGCAGGAGGTCTGAACATTGTCAGCGAAGCTGCTCGGAGAGCTTTCAATCCCCTCTTTCAGAATAAAAAAAGGATTTGGGGTGAGCCTGAGAATCAGAACGCAGAGGGACCTTGGCGTGCTGGATCTGCGTTGGCATTTCCAAGCCTAGATGGGAACGCCCTTTTATCAGCTGGAAGCAGGGACAACGCCACTCAGTCCTGGAAATGACACAGTGTTCGTGTCCAGGAACTTGGACAAGCATGGTGGAAACCACTGGGAAGTTCTGCTCTGCGGGTGGAAAACGGTTAAAACTCCCCTCAGCTTCCTCCTGTCGGTTCCATCCATTGAGTCCTACCAGTTCAGAGGGGCTGAGCAGCCCCTGCGAACCAGCAAAAAGCACCAATAAAATCTTTAATAAAGAAAATGTTTTGGGAAGCCAGTTTGACCAGGCCTTCCCCAAATGAAGGGACTACACTTAACACTCAAGCCTTGGAAATTCTTCCTCTGTGCTGTACAGATGCCCTCTCACTGACCCATAACTTCATTTAACTCTCCTCAAGAGGAAGAAAGGAATCCCTGCTAAAATTATTAGCTTGCACAAGGAATATTTGCTTTGAGGGGAAGGCCAGCACACGTGCTTGGCTTTCTCAAAGGACTTCCGTGACCACAGCGCAAACTCTGGGCTCTCACAGCCGGGAGATTCCTTTTTCCCCCCAAAGGAAACACATATTAGTGCCCCGTAACACTTCATGGAGGTGCCCCAGAGCTCAGCACACAGACATCCCTTCACGTTCATGCTTTGGGTTTCGGTGTCCCTTGGCCCCAAATTGCCTTTACATCTGTAGGCACGGAGCACAGAGGGCTGTTCGGCGGGCAGCAAAGACATCCAACCCCAGCTCCCAACCCCTTCTTCCAGCCGCCTGCCCACCCCCCAAAAGGAGCTTCAGCCCTGAAACGCAGGGCCCAGGGGCCGGAACCCCACGGCAGCCTCAGAACGCGACATCTGCCCTCGCCTTCGGCGGGGAAAACCGAACCGGAGCGGGTTTGCGCAACGCGTAATCGAACCCAGTTGTTCCCCGAGGCAGGGGGAAGACGTTCCGCGCCGTCCTCCGAGCATCCATCCGGGGCTCTGTGTCCCCCAGGCTCCGCCCGGGGCGATTTGTTCAGATCTGGGTCGTGGTTTTTTGCGTGTTTCCCCCCCCCCCCACGGAGGTTGTCTAACCATGAGGGTTGTAAGGAGCGCAGGAATATTAGGAGCAGTTGACAGAAGAGCTCTCGGGGGCGGGACCCTCAGGATAATGCACATCTCCTATTGTTATAATTGTTAGGGCTTTCGTTAAAGCGGAGGAGATGAGCTATCCGGGAGGGGAGGAGAGCCTGAAATCACGCATACCTCTTTTATGAGGCCCAAAATACAGGCTGTGGCCCGAGTCTTCGAAGCTCTCAAGACGGCCCAACTCATCAGATCCAGCGGCCGTAGCGGAAGGAGACCCGAGAGTTTTTTGACAGCAGCCTCAGAGACAGGACTTCAAATCCACTCCCAGTTACGGCTCTTACACACAGAGTCACTGCATACTCAGAGTGTGGTGAGGCCCTGGCACAGATTTCCCAGAGGAGCTGTGGCTGCCCCTGGATCCCTGGAAGTGTCCAAGGCCAGGTTGGACGGGGCTTGGAGCACCCTGGGATGGTGGAAGGTGTCCCTGCCCATGGCAGGATGTTGGAACAAGGAGGTCTTTAAGATCACTTCCAACACAAACCGTTCTAGGATCCTATGGCCTCAGGCCACGTTCAACTTGTCATTCCAGCTCAGAACGTGCTAGAAAGCAGGCAAGTTTTCTTTTTGACCGAGAGCAGATCAAAAGCCCCCTCAGCTCCTCATTCCCCCCACGGCCAGGAGGAAATTCAGGGCAATTTTCCCTTGCAAGGCAGCGCTCTGCACCGTGACCTCAGTCAGTTCAGGTATTGCCCCCCAAACCCGAACACTTTTTAGCTGGTGCATCTATTGCACCAAACAAACCCCACGGCTGCTGAAACGAGAGCACGAAGCGCCCCAAAGCCGCTCCGCTCGGCTCCTGCCGCTGGAATTTGCAGGCGTGCAGGAGCGGGAGCAGTGAGTCATGCCTGCTGCTGGCACAGCCAAAGGGAGGGGATCTTTGGCAGCAGCAGGGATCGGGGCAGGCAGCGGGAACATCTGCTGGTGGCTGAAGCAGGCACGGCAAACCTGTAACCTGTCACGCTGCGAGGAACACACGGATTCCTCGGACCGCTTCCGCGCCCGTTCCGAGGAGTGCTGCTCCAGCCTGTCACATCGCCCGGCCAACATGGGGACGGAGTGTTCCTGTTTCCTGCTAGAGCCATGTGGAAGCTGGAATGACCACATAGATTCCCTCTGCACCTCCCCACCGTAATTCAGACCAAAAATCAGTGTAAACCCACAGGTTCCCCACATGCGAGATATTCATCCACACGGTTGTTGTCTCAGGCATCACAAAACCACAGAATCCCAGAATGGTTTGAGTTGGGAAGGACCTTAAAGCTCATCCCATCCCACCCCCTGCCATGGGCAGGGACACCTTCCACTGTCCCAGGCTGCTCCAAGCCCTGTCCAGCCTGGCCTTGGGCACTGCCAGGGATCCAGGGGCAGCCCCAGCTGCTCTGGGCACCCTGTGCCAGGGCCTCCCCACCCTCCCAGGGAACAATCCCTTCCCAATATCCCACCTAAGGCTGCTCTCTGGCAGTTTGAAGGCACTCCCTCTTGTCCTATCACTAAAAAGTGCCTCTCCAGGCTTCTCATGGCCCCTTTAGGCACTGCGCCTTCTCCCCAGCGCTCCGTGAGCACCATCGCCCCCGAAGCAGCTTTCTCCAGCTTCAGAATGTTCCTCACTCCAGCGTGTTCCTGGCAGAACTCACACGCGGGCCACCGGCCTCGAGCAAGGCACGGTGTCACCTCCAGGGCTGCGTCCACCCCACGTCCTTCAGCTCCGGGGCAAAACCTCTCGGAATTGGCAACAGAGGAGAGAGGAAAAGGTATTAATCCTCCCGGTCCATCTTCCTCTAATCCGCCAAGGAGTGTCCCACAGCTTGTGACGGATGGCTTCTTACCCAGCCCTCCCAGAATGCATTAATCACTTTAAGACACATTAAAACTTTCTAGTGAAGAACAAACCACAGCTGTTAAGAAGAAGCAAATGCTGGGCTCGCTTTCGCGGGCACGTCACTCTGCCCAGTGGGGGAACTGCCCGTTCTGATGCGTATAATGGGCATTAATTAGCACAAAGAGAAGGTCTGTCGTGACATTTTTAATGGCTAATTTAAGGTTTTCCTTGTTTGATGCGTTTGAGACAGGATGCACTCGGTGAGATCTCCGCTGAAGTGAGTTGGTAACGTGAGTTTCCCCAAAATATCAACCCCACGTTCCTTATCTCCACCTGCCTCAGCTGCCTCCAGCAGATTTGGCCAAGCTGCACGAGGCTATGGACTGTCGAGATACCTGTGCTTGCCTTAGCAGAAGTGAGGTTGTGACTACATGGGGACAGGCTGTGGAGCCGCAGATGCCAGCAGAAACAAGGGGAAAACCCACTCTGAACATTAGGAAATGTCTTCTGCTAGTAAGGATAGGGAAGCACTCTTTGAGGCTTCCCATATTCGTCAGCTAAAATCGGGGTAATAATTCCTTCCCATCCTGCCCCCCCCCAAAACCTTCTCTGCCACCTGTGGTCTCTGCACAAACACATCCTTCTGCAGAAAAAAAAAAACCAAAGCCCCAAACAACTGCCCTGAAGGTCGAAGTAGTTAGAGAAGTACAAAACCTTGCGCGTGGAGGAGGTGGCTCTGCCGTGCCCCCTCCTAGAACCCATTCATCGCCCACTTTTTTTGGCCCACGAGGATCACGGTGCGAAGGGGGGGTAAAATGAACGTGGCCACGGAGTGTCCGCAGCTTCCCTTCGGGAAGGCTCGTGCTCGGCCACGCAGGGGTCACACGGAGAGCCGGGTTCTCCGCTCCTGCCCGCTGGCGTGGGCGCGGGGCAGCTCGCTCTCCTCGTTCGCGGGTTTCGCCGCTGTTTCCGCCAGGAAGGGACAATGCCTTGGAGCCTGGCTCTGTTCCTTAAGAACTGGGGGTGGTTCCAGAGCGCCGTCACATTATCAGCCCGAGTAAAGCACGACGCGTCCTGCTGCTACAGCACATCTAGAAGGAATTTTTATGCCATTCTTAAGACTCCAGAGCCACTTCAGCCCAGCGCAGGCAAGCCGGTCGCTCTGGAATAGCAGCTGCTCGGAAGAACAAAGACCAGTTAAAAGAATGAAGTGTTTAAATCCTCCTTTTTTTTTTTTCTTTTTTTTTCTTTTCTCCCCGAGAAGTGACTTTCCTTTGTCTTGCCTCGCTGCTTTTCAGTGAGCTGAACAGATTAAGTTACTGCGCCATGAGCGACAGCTGAGCTGCGATCACGGACATGCCTTTCTTTCGGTGAACTTGTCGAGAAAATGAATTCCATTTCTCCACATACCTGAGGAGCAAAAGCACTTGCGGAGAGGAATCTCTCCCACAGGGAACCCTTGTGTACTTTGCAGTAGTATTTTATTAAGAGCTGGAGAGTTCAAGGGTCTCACAAATGTAAGTTTTCAATTAGCTTTCCATTGTGTCCCAAACAGTCTCTAAATACTCAACTAAACTTTAATCCAATCACTTGATTTGACTCCAAGCATGATTTATCTTTTAATCATCATCTGCTCAATGAGGGGGGAAAAGAAAGCAAACTTGTTCTTGGCCCATCATGACTCATACATGATTTTACTGCCATCGCAGTTGTGTTTTCCTTTTGGCTGATGTCTTGGCAGTTGCAAGCACTGCCTTTGGCTTTCTGTTTAGGTATGATCTTTCCTGCTCATTTCCCCACCTCCCAAAATGCTGAACAGCGCTGGATGTTTGTCCTTTATACTTTTTCCCACCGAGGCATGCGATTTTTTTTTTTTTCCCCCTGATTATTTATTTAATTTGGGGTTTTTTTTTGCCATCTCTCGACGTTGCATTAATCAGAAGTGTCTGCTATTTGACCTACACTCAAAAACACAAATCATGCCTCGAAAAGGGGCTCTCGCTCTTTCAAACAAGCAGCGTTTTTCTGGAAGGAACTCACCACGCACCAAGACACAAAGCAGCCAGGACCTTCTGGGCACCTACCAAGAGCTCAGCTCCGGAGCTGGGGCCAGCCTGGTGAGATTTAATCCTTCCCCCGCATGCCAGTGGTGCCTCAGTTTCTCCGCCTGGGAATGAGATTGTCAGTGCAGCACTCTTAAAATATTTTTCTCCTCAAGATCAGGGTGCCCCATGGCCCCTCTGGGCCGGTGACACCAGTCCCTGACCCACTCACCAGCAGTACCCCAGCCACGTTCAGTGCATCTCTCCAGCAAAAGCAAGGAATGCAATGGAGCCAAGCTTTGCCCAGGAATGCCAGGAGCCTCTGAGGTCTGGAAGTGTTGCACAACATCTCCCCCGTGCTCCGTTACTCCTGTCAGAGGCTCGTGGAACTGGCAGCTCTCCAGTTTCCAAAAGCCGCTCTCATCGCGGTTCACCCGGAGCTCCCCGGAGCACGCGGGTCTCTCCGGAGATCCCCCACTCAAGCCTTCCTCGCTACCTCTGGAAATCTCAAACTCCTTGAAGGCTGACTCGGATGTCAGTGCCAGACTAACAGTTTCTGATGGTTCTCTCCGAGTGCCAAGTTTTGAAGCAGAAGATTTCATGCAAGGCTCAGGTTTCTTTTTTTTTTTTTCCCCCCACTTTTTTTATTTTTCTGGTGGGAAAACCAGAACACACAACCCTAAGGACAAGCAGCCTTCCCCAAACACGCTCAGATGGAAAAGAGAGGAGGCTTTTTCAAGCTAACATCCCCACCTAATTGACCGGTTCTGCTCGGCGTTAAAGGATACTTCTCCACGCTTTTCACATGAGCAGCCGTACCGTGCCTGGCCAGGAATTCCACGCTCTCCCGGCACTGGATGCTCGTGGAAAGAGCACAGGAATCTGCTGATAATTTCCCTGGCATATTCCTTCAGCCTCCACCAACAATTTAGGGATTATGGCCGCTTCATGCTGAGGTGGCAACTATTGGTATTGGTGAGCTGGGCCTCTTCTCCCAGGGGAACATCAACAGGACGAGGGAAAACGCCCTCAAGGTATGGCAGGGGAGGTTCAGGAGGAAAAATTCCTTCACTGAAAGAGTGGCCAAGCATTGGAACAGGCTGCCCAGGGGAGTGGTGGGGTCACCGTCCGTGGAAGTGTTCAGAAAACAGGGAAATGTGGCACTCTGTGATAGAGTTTAGTGGACATGGGGTGTTCAGTCAAAGGTTGGACCCCATAATCTTGGAGGGCTTTAAGATTCCCTGACTCTCTTTTGAAATGCCAGGGCTTCTTCCCACGTGGATAACCCCAGGCAGCAAAGGGGACATGCACAGGGGTGGAGCAAGAATCAGGCTTTTGCAGGCACTCCCATGCCCAAAGCCTTAGTAAATAAACTTACTTGGGGTCTGTTGAATAGAGACAGGAGAAAAGTGCCTGCCCACATCTCCAGGTCCTTTGGTGGCCACCCCCAAGGCTCTGGTTCCCCCCTCATGGCTGTGACACTTGTCTGTCAGAGAGCACTGGCTCCTCTTTGATCCAGCAGCGACCTGCCAGCGGGGAAAAGGAGGAAACACTGGAAAACAGAGTGGGATCATCATCCCTGAGTATCCCGTGATGTGGGTCACCCCAAACTTCCCAGGCAGGGCATGTTGGCGCGGGGTTCAACTCCAGAGTGGTGTCCTCACCAGCTATACTCAATAAACAGCCCATCCAAGTGGTTCCAAAATTGCTTTAAGACATAATCTTTGCATTTTCCATAGAGCAAGGAGCAGGAGCCTCGCAGTCCTCCAGTTGCCCCCACCTGCTCCTTTCTTTGTCCAGATTTGGGACAAGATCTTCTCTCCTGGGCTACTTTGTCGCCATGGCTGGCACCCGAGCTCGTTCCCAGGTTTCCGATTTTTCGTCTCTTCGTTTCGAGACGACTTTTCTGCAACACACTAAAAAAAAAAACAACCTGGGGTGTCCTGCCACCGCGGAGCCGGCCAGGGGACGGAATGGCATCCAAAGGTGGCTTGGAAAAAGCCAGGAAGAGCCACCTCCCAGCCGGAGAGCGGGGCCGAGGCCTCTCCCGCGGGCGGGGAGCTCTGTCCCCGGAGCCCCGGTTGTTCCCGGTTTTTAGTGGGAACATGTGCTGGCTCCCCATAAAGCGGCGGCAGCTGCCAGTCAAGCGGCCGTCACTCCGTAAAGCCGCCCGGGGTCGGGGGGGGCTCTGCCTGCAAAGCCGGGGTCTCCAGGCAGGTTTACGAGGTGCCACCTGCGGGATTTACAATTCCCGGGGACGCCCGCGCAGGTGCGGCCGGGCAGGGATGGGGGGAGCTGGGGGACGGGTCCCAGCCCAGCCACAGCCCGGGATTTGGGGCTCTGCTCTCTGGGGGAACAGCGGGAGCCTCCGGGCTCCGAAATCCCACGTTAATGGGAAAGGTCGTGAGGTTTGTGGCAGGGGTGCAAGCTGGAGCTTGCACGGGTCTCTGGCTCGTCCTTTTGGCTCTCTCCTTAGGGAAAGCAGGAAGACGGAGGAAAAAAGCCCCGGAACAGGTACGGGAGATGGTGGGTTGGGGTTTTTGGTTTTTTTTTTCCTCAGTAATTTTGTTTTTCTTTAAGTAACGATGGCAAAACCCACAGATATTCAGGATTACTTGTACACGAAGAAAGGGCTCCAGGGGTGGGTAACCCACCTCCATAAAAACTGTACAAGCACCTTGCAGAAAACGTATTTTCTGCAGTGGTTTTGCAGAGGCAACCCAAACCTTCTGGGAGGGAGGTACCTAAAGTCACCGCCCAGAGATGTCCAAATAAACCCACTAAGAACAGCATTAGATGTCACACGAATGACAAATTTTCTTCTCCCCGGAGGTGTTTCTCATTGGATGTGGAGGCAGGGTTATTCATGGGAACTGTCTGCAATCCCAGCCTTATGTTAGCCTTGCTGGGGGGATGTTTCAGATGGTTCAAGCATTATAGAATCGTGGAATGGTTTTGGGTTGGAAGGGATCTGAAAGCTCATTCCACCTTCCTGCCATGGCCAGGGACACCTTCCACTATCCCAGGTGGCTCCAAGCCTCAACCAGCCTGGCCCTGGACACTTCCAGGGATCCAGGGGCAGCCACATCTCCTCTGGGCAAGCAGCTTTCCCAAGGCCATTCCACAAGGAACACCCCTCCAGGAGCTCCATGAGCACTTCCACGCCCCTTGAGATCAAAGCACAGGCTGGCGTCTCCCAGAAACGACCATTCCCTCACAGAAGCAGTCACAGAGCAGTGACTTGGGTAAGGACTCACCTGGCAGCAGGAGCCCAGAGGTCATCCCCCGACTCGTAAGAGGCTCTGGGAGAAAGGGGAAACCAGCAGCGAGTGTTTTTTACGAGAGAAAATACCTTCCTTCTCCTGGAGACTGGGTTTAATTTTCTGCAGCTCTGCAAACGCCCTGCAGAAAGGTTAAAGGGACTGTGTTCGCTTTTAAACGCCAAAGGCATTTAAAGCAGAGACTACCTCGACTAGTTCATACTAAATTCGAAATAAATCAAAGTTGTATTAACAACCACTCGCCGGTGTCTTCCTCCTCATTCTCTGACATCTGAGGTTTCTACCCCGCCAGTAGTAAAGGCCCTGTTCCCTCCTTCACTCCCTTTATTAAGCAATTAAAGATGATGGAAAAGTATTCAAGCTGAATTCCCAGAAAAAAAAAAAAAAAAAATTAAAGGCAGAAAATATTAATAACAATTATCAGTTTTGTCATTGGGAAGGTTCCCCAGGCTGAGTCTGAAATCAGGCAAATTGGACGAGAAGGGGAGAGAAAAACCTGCTTCCAAAATAAGCTCAGGTGACCCATTTATCTTTGAGATGCAGGTACAGGGTAACAGCTTCCAGCTCCTAAGGCACTGGAAAGAAAAGAAACCTGCAGTGGGAATATTCCCTGAAAGTGGGTTTGCACCCAAAATTCCATGGAATCGCAGAGTTTGCTGTGGGTGGACTTGTGTAGGTGGCAGAGGAAGGGGAACAAGGCTGAGGAAGGCATTCCCGGCGTGAGTATTAAAATTTTTAAGGGCAGATGTGGATACCCAGACCTGGAAAATCCAAACCCAAGCAATGATGGCTCCGTTGCCTGTCACAGACATCAACCCAGGGCAGAGTTTCTGACTCAGGAATCTGCTCTCATCAGACCCTACTGATTAAATAACCACCAGCAGTCAAATGTTATTTCTGGATCCCGCCGGAGCTGAAGGGGTTTGGGAGAAAACAGCAGCCGGGCAGCTCTTGAAATTACAACAACACATCATCAGCAACGGCACCCCTGCTCAGGGTGGTACCCCCCAATCCCTTCGGGACATTCCTTCGCCAACAGCCTCCAGACAGGTGAAAAATTAGCCCAATCATCTGCAGTGATCGCAGTGATAGCCCAATTCCCTCGCTCTCTGACGAGCAGAGCTGCAGAAACCCCGGCAGCGCAGCAGGTCTGGAGCCGTGGTGAGGGCTGCTCCTGTCAGGGATGGGAACCTCGTCTTCTCTCCGGAGACCTGACCTCTGCCGCAGCCGGCTTTTCCGAGGGGGAAACCTTTTCTTGTTTTCTCTTTCTTCCCCTCCCCTTCCCCCTCCTGCTCTGTCCAGAGTCTCTCCAAGAGAGCCAAATTCCCCTCGAACATGCTAAAAGTAGGCTTGCTGGAACATCTGCTCCGCATCTGTGGAGCCAGACATATCCCCAGGCAGCACTATTAGCGGTGATGGATCTGGGAGGGAACGTGGAGCGCTGGAGAAGCATCTGCTCAGAGAGAGGAACCCGGCACACAAAACTCACCGAGTTATCTTCTGGGCCTCCTGGTCTCTGCCCCTTGTTCCCAGCAGACAATTGTCTCCTCCGGAGCACTTTCCAGGAGCAGAGCTGCTGTTCTCGCCCCAGTTTGGTGTTTTCAAGCGTCTTCTGCTTGTGCCAAGTGAGCACCACCAAGTGCTCAGCTCCACGGTGGCTGGGGGAGCTGGAGAAGGGTCTGGAAGAGAACCTGGAGTGAGTGGTGTCTTTTGGGAGTGTTGCTTGGACAGGACACTGGGAAATACAGCTGGGATGACGGCTGGACTCAATGAGCTCAAAGGTCTTTTCCAGCCTTAACGATTCCATGACTTCAAAGAAACCACTGCAGAGAGAACTCCACGTTGATCACTCAGAGTGATCCAGCCTCAGCTCTGCCTCCTCTGACTGTGGCCATTCCTGCATCCATCCCCTCCTTCCCTGCTCCTTGTTGGGATTCAGCTGGAGCAGAACCACTGTCAGTCACTGCGAACTTCCACTACGCCAAAAATTCTGTTCTTTGGCCCGTTGGCATCAGAACGAGTTACTGACTTTGTACAAAACCGGCACAAAATTCATGCCCTGGGCTGGCCAGGGGAAGCAAGGCAAACCCCAATTAATTATTTAATTTGTCCAGCCACTTGTCCTCTATCGTCCAGCCTTGGCGATTCCGCGATTGTCACACTCGGGCATTTTCCTTTCTCGCGCGGATTTACAGTTGATGGATTTCCTGTTTAATTGGCGCAACAAGGAGAGCAAAGGCAGCCCTAACGTTTCCTAAGCCGTCACCTTCTCGCAGCTGCTCCGCAAAAACCTTCCCTGCAGCCTCTTTTCCGCTGCCCTAAGCTTCCTGGGACAGGTAGAATCGCCACAAGGGGAAATGCCAGGCTTGCTAAGAAGAGACCTTAATAGCCCGTGCCTTATCCTAAAGTCAATCCCTCTGCACCCTAAGACACTGTTAGATGGAGAACCTGAGAATCCTTCGGGATCCGTGGAAAATGCAGGTCGTTTTCTGCTCTCTGGCTCTTTACCTGAAGCTGTTGAGCTTTGTCCCGTCAGGAATCTGCCCGCGGCTCACAAACTTCACGGATGTCTCCTGAACCCTCACCCCACAGCAGCAGGGCGGGAGCCTGTGCGCAAAGTCAAGCACGTGATTGAGCACCTTTATAAAAGCCCTTTTATGACACGTTCCAGTAAAAGCATTTAGGCTTGCTCCAGCTTTAAACGTGATTCCTTTCCATTCGCTCAAGCCCTTAGAAGTACAACTTAAGCTGTTTCTGAATTAATTTAGACGTTGGCTTAAGCACTGTGGAAATGGAAGAGAATGGAACACACACTTACATTATGCACCTCACTTCACGAGGCACCACCGTGTCCCAGTTTTCCACAGCAGTGCATCCCACACCTTCCCTCTCCAGAGGGGCAGAAGATGCCAGTGGCTTGTGCTGTCAAACACAGAACCGTGTGTTTGTGACAGCAATACAATAGGATTTTGTTTCTCCGGCCAAGGGAGACTGCAGGGCTGTTAACACTTCACCAAAAAGATAAAGGACTTGTTTTGTTCCTTCCTCCAACCACTCCTCACCAAACAAAATCCCTCTGTGAACCTCCTCTAAACAGCAAGGGGAGAGACTGGACTTGTGGAAGGGCTCAATAACTGCTTCAATGGATTTTCCAGGAGAAAGTCAACAGGAATCTCATTCTGTCTTGGATTCATTCATACTGTTTTGTAGTGGACAGCTAATAAAAAGGGAGGCACGTGTACTAATTAGTTTTGAGAGGAGAAGAGGAGCCACGAAGTATTTCCTGCTGAGAAGACACGAAGTATTTAAATCCCGAGTCCCACTTGGATTTGCAACCCTGGAAAATTTTTCCATCATCTTCCTCAAGGACACAGCCAGAACTCCCTGCCCACATTTGAAATTAGGGTCCCGTATCCTCGATAAACCGGTTTAACCTGAAGTTGTGAGAACTCCTTGAGCTCGGCAGGCCAGGCCATGGAGGAACTCTGCTACAGCTTCGAGTGGGGAGACCCTGCTCCGGAACCTCTCCTCTGGGAGCCGGCAGATCCTGATCTCCAGCTGGAGAACTTCCTCCTGGAGTGCCTGGCAGAGCCTTCCTGGCCGGGCCCGGGGGGTGCAGAGCCGGGCGAGTCCCCCGGGGTGCCGGCGGGGTGCCCCGGGAAGCCCCGGCAGCGCCGCGCCGCCAACCTCCGCGAGCGCAGGAGGATGCTCAGCATCAACTCGGCCTTCGACGAGCTCCGCCGCCGCGTGCCCACCTTCCCCTACGAGAGGCGCCTGTCCAAGATCGACACGCTCCGCTTGGCCATCGCCTACATCGCCCTGCTCGGGGACATCCTCCTGTCCGGCTGCCACCCCAGAGCCTACGTGGAGCGGTGCCTGAGGAGCGGCTTCCAAAGCCCCCGGCGGGCGGCCTGGAACACGAGCGGTGAGCGAGGGACGGGGCGGCGTTCGCGGGGAGCGGGGCGAGCTGCTTTTGGGCGGCCACTTGCCCCGAAACGGCCCAGACACGGCCTTCAAAGAGAGGAAACCCGAAACGGAGTCACGGCAGAAAATCGTAACTCGCCCCCTTCTCTAACTTTCTTTTTTAGGAGGATCTTTTTCTTTAAAAAAAATCGAACAAATCACACCCTGCCCCCCCCTTCCCACCCTGCCCCCCCAAGCAACTTGCAAAGGGAATGGTTCCTTTTGGAAAGAGGAAAGATTTTTATTATCAGGATATATTTTTAGCCTCCTTTGTTTAATTCTGCGCGAAATCGCTCTTTTCTGACGGGGCCCGTAGAGATTTTTCTTTAGCTTGTGCTTGGCTGAGGAAAACACCCGGTTTTGGGCACAAACAGCGTTTAATTTCTTAAAACGCAGACGTTCCAGGAACCCAGAGTTTCTCGGAGGTTACGGTTCAGCACACGAACCGGGATACACAGGACAGGGCATTCAAATCCCAAGCTGTTTTCAAAATACGGGGAAGCAAACGTCTATTTGCAATTTATAATCTCATATAATTACGTCTGTTTTAAAGCGGAGGGCTGTTATTCTGTTTTCTATTCGGTTTGTACTTAATCCCTGACTTAGGTGGGATGAATTTAGGCCTTTCTCCCTCCAGAATAGATTTTTCATCGGGCCACTGCGTGGTGAAGATGGGAAATTGCCCAAAATGCCCAACACGGGGCCTCAGTCTCAGAAAGGAACAGGTTTTGTGTGACTTAGAGCAGGGAGGAGATGGTGGGGGGGGGTGGTTCAGTAGTTGGTGGTACTTTGCATTTTAAGTTAATTAATCCCCTCTCCAACTCTGCTCCTTTGCTGGATTAAGTTCCTTTGGATCTTGGAAAGGGGCCTTCAAAGCGAGCCTTCAAAAAAGTGCAGCACAAGTGAGGAAAGAGGAAAGTCGGCGGGTGAAAATATTCCTCTTTCGTGTTACAGGGGAGTGCCAAAGGGACAGAGCCTGCAGAGCAAAAGCAATCAGTGTGCTTGAAAGGAAAAGTTAATTGAGTTTTTTACTGAGGTTTTTTTTTTCTCCTTTCCTATTAATTTCCATTGTCTGGATGACTGGGAAAATGACTCCTGATACACCACTGGTCGTAACTCCCTTGACTACTACAGAAAAAAATTTATATTTTAGTGGCCAGATTCCCCCATTTTTAACTCCTTTTGAACAACACAAGTGGTTCTCACTGGGATCACCCCCCCTTTTGCCAGGCTTCCAGCCCTGAAGAGCTCCACTTGGAAAGACCCAAGTGCAGTCCCCTTCCGGAGAGGCCGGGTAGTTGACTTGTTAAAGGTTAATTTAAACGTTTAAATGACCGTGTTTTCCCCTCTCTCCCTCGCCCAGATCTGACGGCCCGCCTGTCCTGGGTGAAGTGGGATTAAAGGAGAGGCCTTTAAAGGCAGCCAAACCTGAGGCCCGGAGCGCTGGGTACCAGCTGCTCGATTCCCAGCACCGCGAGGGAGAGCGCGGCACCGAGCACCCCTCACCCATTGTCCCGGAGCTCTTCCTCCCCGCACCCCCAGCCCCTTTCTCTGCTGATTCACCGCTCTCCAGGGCCTTCTGCTCCTCTTTCTCCCCGTTTCTCACCGCCGGCAGACCCGCTCTCGCTTGGAAATAACGAAACGTTGAAGCACGATCGCAGCCCCGACGTTTTCCCTTCCACCGGGTGAGGATGATGCCCAAACCCCACGTCCAAACCCCCCACGCGAGAAACGGGATCGTAAGGGAAAAAAAAAACCTGAGCAACACCTCACTGCTTGGCTTAAGATGCCCGGGGTGGTGATTGTGAAAGCGATTCAGAGCACGGAGACCGTGAAATCCCGGGAGGTGAGAGATGGCTCTGCAGACACCCAAAATTTCTCAAGTCTTCGCAGAATCCCGGAACGGTTTGGGTTGGGAAGGACCTTAAATCCCATCCAGTCCCACCCCCTGCCGTGGGCAGGGACACCTTCCACTATCCCAGGCTGATCCAAGCTCCATCCAACCCGGACACTTCCAGGGATGCAGGGGCAGCCACAGCTTCTCTGGGCACCCTGTGCCAGGGCCTGCCCACCCTCAACCTGAAGCCATCCTGCCTTAATGTTCTTTACCGCGGCGTTTTGTAGCAGGAAGGAAGGATGTTTGGGCTGAGGAAAAGAAAATGTATTTATTACTTGTCGTTCTCATTCGTTCATCTCACAGCTCCCATCTCTCCGAAGCAAAAACGCGTCGGGAACAGAGCTTTTGCTCTGGTTGGTTGTTTTGGGGGAAACGAAGGTGAAGAGGGGCCTTAGAGGGGGGGAACCGTGAAGAACCTTTTTACCTTTCCAATTTTTCTGTCCAAACAAAAAGGGGGAATTCTGTCTTGAATTCAGCAATGTATTTCAGCCAATTTAGAATAAAACATTTAATCTCAAGCTTTTTTGCTGAATTCAGCAATGTATTTCAGTCAATTTAGAATAAAAACATTTAATCTCAAGCTCTTGACTCTTTGCTTTCTCGCCCACTTAAGACAATGGGATGAATTTTTACAGGAAACAGCACCTGAAAAGGTGAAAATATTTTTAAAAAAACACCTGAAAATGCGTTTTCCTGCTTTTACCTACTTCTTTACTCTGGAAATGCTGGCGCTCCACGTCATCAAAGGTGTCACAGATTACCACAAACAGGCGGGGCTTGGTCCAGGATGCCCTAAAGGATGTGGAACCATCCAGCCCCTCAGCCCTAAGCTCTGCAGCACCCCTGGAGCAGCTGTCACATCCTCACCTTCCTGGTGAGATGAGGGCTCAGCGGGACCAGAGCCGGGGCCAGGAGCTCCACACCCACCTCAGCGGTCCGAATAGTGCCCAAATAATCCCAGCAGGGCTTTTCCATGGGTTTTCATCGGGATCTTTGTTTCTCCAAGGTCCCGCTGATGGCAACAGGGATCTGGGATTATTCATGCCTCCGAGCTGCTCCCAGCCAGAGCCCTCAGGTCACACCCCACAGTCGTCAGGGTACAAAAAATGCCTCTCCAGGGTTGCCACGGCTGGTGGGGGAATCACCTCCAACCAGGGCTAAAAAGTCCTTCACCCCAAGCTAATTTTGGGCATCCGGAATCCCTCCCTCCACAAACCCTTCATTTCAAGGATTTGAATGTCTGCCTTGCTTTTGGCTACCCTGTAGCAGAGCAACAACGCCACGTCCTGAAACAAATATTTGCTGCAGGCACCTGGTCACAAGCAGAAATCTCTTTCTTTGCCTTTTGCTCCAGCCTAGAAGTCCTGGGTGACGGCTCTGGGAGCAAGCTGGGTGTGTGCAGCAGCAGCAGGAAAGCACATCCACAGGAAGGTGACTTCGGGGCACCTCCCAGGTTCAGGCATTTTGCTTTTTTGGTTGGACAGCAAACCTGGAGGCGCCACTGGTATCAAAAGGATCGTAATGACAGAGCAGGAAGAATTGTCCTGGGACAGAGCTTTTCCTCCATGTGGTGCCTGCAGCTGAGGGAGGAAGATAAAGCTGAAGGAAGGAAGATAAAGCTCAAGTCCTCCTGAGATGCAGACACCCATCACTGGCGCTCCACGCTCAAACAGCAATGCCAGGAGAGGCAGAAATACCTGCTGAGCTTCCCACAGCCCAGTTCCACCAGCGCCACCACAGAATTCCTACAGGATTTTCCAGCTGGGCTGGGGTCTCCAGGCTGGCAAGCTCTGCCTGCTGTGGGGTCACTCCCACCCGTCCCTGCTGCTGTCAAGGAATCGTCGCACGAGGCAGGGCTTTGAGGAACCCGAAGCTGGAATTCGATGATGCGACTCCGAGCCTGGAAAAACTGCAGCAAATAAACCCCGCAGCAGGGTGTGTAAGGACTGGGGCTTGGGTCGGAGTCCGAACCAGGAACAAAATGTTCCTTTTGGGAGCTGAAACCCCAGTCTTGGGCTCGTGAACCAATGAGCAGGAGTCAATGCATTTATTGCCACCGCTAGAACCGGTGAAGCTGTTCCTCCTGATCGACACCCGGTGTCATCCCACCACCTTCAGCTTCATTTCTGCTGCCTGGCGCTGCCTGGGGGGGACAGTCCACCCCTGCCTGCCCTCCCCAAGCTACCTGGAGTCGGCCAGGCTCTTCCTGGAGCTGCTGCTCCAGCCAAAGCCGCCGCAGCAAAGGATGCTTTGTGGGCGGTGTGTTGTTAAATCGTTCGGAGGCACCTGGCTGCTGAAACGTGTCACAGAGTCAGTGGGTCTCTGATGGTCCCATTAACTTTGTGTAAATAAAAGCAAATCGAGAGGGCATCGGCTCTCTCTGGCTGGGGGGAGCCAGGCTGGTGCTGTGGCTGCCTTCCCGCTGAACTGAGCAAAAGCAAATTGGCCCTTCAGGGATTTCTTTCCGGGAAAGCCATTCCTGAATAGCTCCAGGGCTGGGCACACACTTGGTTCTTGAACAACCCTGCCTCTTTCTGGCTGGGCTTCAGCTCCTGGATGTGGACTACGAGGCAGAAAGGTGAGGGGGAAATGGTTTCTGTGCAGGACATTTGCACTCCGTGCCAGTCCAGGGGAACTGCTGAGCGTGGATTTTGTGGACGCGCTCCACGTCCACCCCTCCTCTCCCCTGCCAGCTCAGGCTCGTCCCCTGGGTCACAGCTGGTTTGTGCTCTCCTGTCCACAGGCTCGACTGGCAGCACAGGGAGATTCTCCGGCAGGGAACCCATAGCTCCCCTCATTTCTCTGTTTCTTCATCTCAGGTGCTGAACCCCGACATTTTACTCCGGGATTAAATTACACAGATCCTGTGACATGCACACACAGCCTGGTTGTACAGCAGCCCGCACGGATCAAGACTCCAAGACAACTTTCTGAAGACCCGTCCAAGGCTCCTCAGTCCCACCAGCACCTTCCCAAAGAGGGAATCCCGATGACCAGCCCGGTTTCGGGGGTCAGGCTGCACCCTCCTGCTCTCCCTCAGCCCTGCAGCGCAGCACGGATCGGCTCCGCTTTTCCTCGGCACCTCGCGAAGCAGCAGGATCCTCTCACCAGAGGTCCCACGGCCAAACCTCCCGTGGAAGGGTGCCAGGAGGTGCTGAGGAGTGGGACCCGCGTGCTCCAGCCCCCGAGGAGCGGCTCAGGGGCCCGAGAGCAGCAGGGGAATCGCTCATTCCAAGCACAGCCCCTGCTCCCAGCCCCGCCGCTCCCCTTGCCAAGACAAGTGAGAATTATTTGTTACACCTTCCTCCTTCCAAAAGTAAACTGCTGACCCTTTCTGGAACAGTGCTCTGTGCTTCTCTGTCAGCCTGGAAACCCTGGAACAAAAGGAATCACATCCCCACCACGAGCTGTTCTTTTGAGAAGGTGTTGGTAGTTTCAGGGACATTTTGGGGGTAAAAGGACAATTTGGTTTTCTAATTTTGGGGTTTTTTGGCCGCAGACCCACGACAGCAAGTTTTCATTCCTGAGCCACCTGGGGTAGTGGAAGGTGTCCCTGCCCATGGCAGGGGGTTTGGGCTGGAAGGAACCTCCACGCTCATCCCATCCCACCCCCTGCCACAGGCAGGGACACCTCCCACTGTCCCAGGCTGCTCCAAGCCCCATCCAGCCTGGCCTTGGGCACTGCCAGGGATCCAGGGGCAGCCACAGCCGCTCTGGGCACCCTGTGCCAGGGCCTCTCCACCCTCCCAGGGAAGGGATAGAATGGGAAAACTTGGGAACACTGCAGCTCCCGGGTATTCTTTCCTCCATTCCCTTCCTGTTGCAGAGAAGAACGAAGTTTCTCTGCACCTCTCATGGCCCAAAATCCCTCGCCTGGAGAGTGCTGCCCACCGTGGTGTGCCCTCACACCGTGGCCGGGATGGCTGGGACTTCACCAAACCTTCACTCACCTTCAAACCCGGTGATGGCCATTTGGGGCAGGATTTCCTGGGCTGCGGGCCACGCTCTCCATGGGCACGGGATACGAGCCGGGAAGCTTGCCCAGGGAACCAGCAGGAGGAGCAGCCTGAGGGCTGCTGTCCCGTGGCACCTCGGCTTGCTCCTGGGTCAGACACTGGGAGGGAAGCAGTGAACCCGTTCCCTGAGTGGATCCGGCCATCCCCGTGCTCAGAGCTGCGCCCTGGAGCTGCACAGCCCCTTTGCACAGGTGGGAAAAGAGGCAAACAGGGGCACTGGGTGGCTTCCCAGAGCTGGTTCAGCATCCCAAATGCCTCGGGGGAGTCCCCTCGCAACAACCCAGCCCTGCTTCCCAACCCTACCCCCTCCACAAATCCATGCGTGGGCACCCAGGATGTGGGGGTGACCAGCAAGCTTCCCTGACCTTGGGGAGAGCCCTCCGAGCCACATCAGCTCCTTTTGTGGGGGAAAAAAAAAAGAAGTGTAATTTCCACCACAGCGGCTAATTTTAGATGACTCCCACCCAGTCTGCTTGCTGAAGTCCGAGTGCATCTGAACAGGGAAACTCCAGCGCCAAAGCGATTCCAATCTCAAGAAGAACTCCTTGCCAGGAGAAGGGGGGAGAGGGGGACGGGAACAAAAGCAGATAATGTTGTTTTGGATTCGCAGTCCAAGCCTGTTAGCGGGGAGGGCGTTTGAGCCGAGGGGAATCCGGCTGCAGGCACTGCCCTCTCGTGGTCCGGGATTTAAAAAAAATCCCGCTTTTCCGAGAGCAGAGGGTGGCTCCTGCCAGCATCCCTGCTCCGGCTCGGCCCCGGGAAAGCGGATCATCACCTCGGGGAGCGGAGCGAACAGAAACATCTGCCGCGAAAGCTGCATGCGAAGGGCATGCTCAGCTGTCTGTCCCTGCGCTTCGATCACGTTTTGATGCCTCTTCGCCCCGAATCCTTGTGTTCCATCCTTCTGAAGCCGCTTTTGCGCAGCTTCCCATGTCCTGTTTACACACCTTGCTTAGAGAAAAGAGCCTGAAATGTAGTTTACCCTTCCAATGCCCCCTTCTCCAGCGCCCGAATGCTCTGAAACATCAGGGAAATTCTTCCCCGAGGGAGCCAGGACGGCACAAAAAGCCTCCAGGCAGGGCACCCACCGATCCCAAACACCCTCGGGAAGAAGCACCCCATTCTCTCTGCATCCTGCCTCTTTCTCTGATCCCAGTCCCAGGCACGGCTCGGCCATCTCCTCCAAAAGCCCTTCCCAAAAATAATCAGGCTGAGGCAGACACCGAGCGCGGAAAGGTTTTAGCCCAGGCCGTTCCCATCAGACAGCGCTGCGCAACGGGAAGGGCAATCCCGGGTTTTTGGCTATCTGGGGTGCCTCCTGGAAGTGTGGGACAGGGAAAGAGGGAATAATGAAACCTCCCAAGCGGAGATCAGGAGTTGTTGTCGGTCACAAAGCGGCATCAAGCGTGGCGGGCCTTTCCTCGCAGCGCTCCGCTGCCCGGCGGGTTTCCCTCTCTCCTGCCCTTCCAGCGGGGCAAGTCCCAGTCGCAGCCTTGTCAAAACCCCGTTTCCCAGCTCACGGACCCAGCTGGCAAGCCCAGAGAGGGCATTTTGCTTGGCAGGAGCCCGCGGAGCCGCTCGGAAGGGCTGGGCCGCACTCGCATCCCACCGGAGCGCGCGGGAGAGGCTCCCCCAGCCCGCGGTCCCGCGGCTCTCCGGGGTCCAATAAACTCCCGTGAACTGAAACCTGCTTTCCAACAGGCATCGAGCTCTCCCGTTGTTCCAGGATTCCTGGAATTCGGGCCCGGCGCTTCCCAAGGTTTTTGGCTCGCAGAGCCCCCTGCGGCGAGCGCCTCTCTCCTGGTGCTGTTTGAAACCCCACAGACCCCTCTGGTGCTGCGTTTATTCCCCCCCATTCCAGAATTTCCCCCTCCCGAGGAGGCGCACACCGACCCACCCCGAAGCCACCACCGCGTTCGAGCGTTTTGGGTGACACAGCAGGAGCAGGCAGAATTCCCCAGCCGGGGAAGAAGCCCTTGCACCGATTTTTTTGCACGCCCAGCAGGCAGGTTTGCAGCGTTCAGTCCCGCTCTGTCGGGCCAGGGAAGCGACAAAGCACGTGTTTAAGTAAGAGCCTGGCTTATATTTAAATTAGGCAGAGCTGACACGAGGGTGCAATTAGCGCGGAGGATAAACTCCTGTGTTGGGGCGGATCAACACCTTACACGGAGCAGCTTATCAGTTTTCCCTTCTGGAATACTGCTGCTGGAATGCTGCGCTCTGAAATCGACCCTCCCCGGGAAGGTAATCCCATATTATCAGTTTCCAACAAGACACTATCCAACTCTCCTTCTGACACCACGGGGTAGGATTTCTGCCGCGTCCTGACAGGAATCTCAGGCTCAGAAACATTACACGGCCCCAGTGGAACGATGGATCTGCTTCCAGGGGGGTGAAAAACCCCCGAGCCAAACAAAAAAAAACCAAAAAAACCAAAAAAACCCAAAACACCAGGGAAGGAAAAAAAAAAAAGCTCTTTCAATAACTCGATTTTCCTTTTTTCCACGTTATATTTTTCTCCCGGCTCTTAACATCTTTGCGCAGCGTTCCCGGTGCTGCCCTTCCGCAGCCAAGCCGTTCTCCTTGGGGTAAAAACATCGGGAAAACACGCGACTCCGAGCCAGGGCTGGAACTCGAGCGCTCCGCAGAACGAAAGCGATACGGGGCTGGTACCTTCCCAGTGAATTCCGAGTGTTAAAAATCGGTAATAGCTGAGCAATCCCACAAAACTGCGGAATTAATTCGGAGGAAGAAGCCTGCAAAGCAGTGGAAGTTTTGCTGGTACTATAAAAAAAACCCAAACCAATAATAACCAGAAATTACCGACTTTCAAGGCACCTAAAAGAATAACGTGGAACATTCGAGGGAAATCTGCAGAGACCCGGATCTTATTTTGAGGCTGGAACGTGCTGCCCTTGGCTTTTGAGAGATTCCATAAAGTGAAACACGGAAGAGCCGAGCAGCCTCTCCTCTCTGAAGGTGTTTAGCACAAATAGCGAGATCAAATTCGCAGTAACATAAATACTGATCTTTTCCAAGCAGTAAAAAGCAGTTAAAAAAACCACATTAAAAAAGCATTCGGGGAATTTGTTTGAATTCCTCACTACCATATGAACGCAAAATAAGTGCTTTTGAAAATACTCTCACTGCTTAAATAAATTTAAGCCCCTGAATAAATAGCAAGGGAAGGGTTTTTTTGCCTTACTTGATATTTTTTCTTTCCACTTCTTTAGCTCTGTGATATCTGTTACCTTGCTACTTATTCCTAAGCTCAAGTTCGCAGCTGCAGGGAGGGCTTTTTTTTTTTTTATTCCTCCTTGCTTTGTGAGCAGATCAGCTCGAATCCGGAGGGGAATTTCATGGTTGTGGCTGTCTCCCAGCCTCCAGAGCTGAGGAAAAGCTGCCTAACCTCCCTTCAATAAAAAATGTGCTGGAGCAGAGTGGTGCATTTCAATCTCAAACTAGAAAGTAAAACAACCAAAAAAACCCCAAACCCCACGTTTAATAAAATCAACCAGATGCCTTAGGAGGGCAAATATCTTATTCCTCTTTAATTAAAAGGTATAGCAAATAAAAATCTGGGTTTAATTAAACAGCAGGACTAGAAGATGTTATCTCCCGAAACCACTCTGCCGCGGCGGATTAACTTCTGCGAGTCCTATTTTTGCTCGAAACCCCCACGTATCAGCCCAAACCCGGCACTCCGAAGGGGAAGCTCGCTCTCTGCGAGGATATTTCCGTGCCCCCGTACGAACCAGCAGGGGCAATGGTTTGTACTGGTCCGGGCTGGGACCAGCACGGGCCCTGCAGAGCCACTGGATGTTGACCCACACCCCCGTGAACGCTGGCACGGGGAGCACGTTTAAGCCTTCGCTTTACCTGCTGAGGGATACACTGAATTTAATTAGCTTTCAACCCGTTTTTATTGTCAGTCAAGACCAGCCCAGCTGTTTGCTCCGGTCCCTCCACATCACAACTCCCAAATTCCTTGGGGGGGAAAAAAGAAAACCAACCAACCAACCCGCTTTGTACGAAGGCACCCCCAAGCAGGGTTAAATCCTGGCCTTTCCTGGCACCCCAAGCCAGGGCCGAGCCTGCTTGTAAAATAGTGCAGGTGTGTTTATTGCAATCATCTCTGACTAAAAAGAAACAGGTCCAGGGGCTTTAAATATAATTAGCATGAGCTACACTCCTGCCTTTAATCACTACCTTGCTGGTTAATATAATCAAGAAGGTAAACAAACAAGGATTAACTCCATTAAATTAAAAAAATATATGTTCTGCCGGGAAGCTCGCAGAGGAATTTTGTTTTGCTCCGCTGCTGCGGCGGAGCATCGTTTTACTTCTGCGTGGCAAATTATTTCTAACATAAAAGTGCTTGTCCTGGAGGAGACCTCTCCTCTCCCCTGCTTCCCTAAAGTCAGGGGCGGAATAAAACCCCCTTTATTCAGATTTCATGCCCGACGCGAGCGCTCCGCTCTTCCGCGGCGTCGTTCCCTACGAGGCATCCGAGCGCTCTGGAATGTTTCACCGCGCGTCGAATGAAAGGTGGGCTTGGGGCAGCACACCTGCTGCTCTGACGCTTATCCCAAACGAGATGTTGGGCACAAAACCGGGTTTCAGGCACGGCAATCGGTGTTCCCAAACGTTCAGTCCCGTGCGTTGTTGTAGTGACAGTGGCCGGACCTGCTCTGATCCCAGAAAACTCCCGAACCTGGAAGTGACTTTGGACATGGGACGGGATATTCTGGAAATGAGCTTTGTCATAACGACCCAGGGCTCGTTCCCCCGTGAAATAACCCTTTATTCCACACGGGAAGCTCCGTTCAAACCGTGCCTAAGGACAGGAAACGCTCTTATCAGCAGAGATAGAGGCAGGAGGCTTTAACACACACACAGCTCGTGAACGGGAGAGCGTCACGGTGGCGGGGCAGAGCCGGGGGTGCAGTCGGGAGGGGCCCCCCTGGCACCCACGCCGCCGGGCTTTTCAACATTTGGGGCTATTTTTTTGTTTAATTTATTATCTTAAATGATATTGATCTTAAATCACATCGCCAAAAAAAAAACCAAAACCACCTGAGGGGGGGAAAAAAAAAGAAGAGTATCCCCACAGCGTTCTTCACCCGTTCGTAAACAAACACCGACACTTCCACTTAGGGAGGAGAAAAACATGGGGAAGGGTGTGTTCCTCCCCAAACCCTGCGTTTTCGAAGCGGTGCAGGAGGCAAAGCAGGTTCAGAAGATGCTCTGTGGGTGGATGGCGGCTGGGACACGAGCCTGGAAAGCGTTACTGCTGCGGCTGAGCCCAGCTCCCAGGAATTATTTGGTAACGCACCACTTCATTCCCTCCGAGCGGCTCCCCGCGCTCAGGAGTCTCAGTGCAGAGAGAGAGAAAAAACCTCAGCGAGGTCCCTGCCACCTCAGACCCGGAGCTCACGGGGTCTTTACGCCCTCCATGCTCAGGGAGGGATTAAGCGGGACCCTAAATAAAGCCAGGCTCAAGTGCTTCCCCTCCACTGGGTCAGAGATGAAGTCACAGCTTCAGAAATGCTTGAAAACTGCAGCTTTTGCAAGGGAAATGTCCATCAGCTTTCCTATTCTGGTGGCTGATTAGCACATTCATTCTAAGTCCAGGTCTAATTAGAATTCTAAGTCCAAGTCTAATCAGAACTGTAAATGCAATTATAATTCTATGTCCAAGCCTAATCAGAATTCTAAACCTAATTACAATCCTAAGTCCAAGTCTAATTATAATTCTGTGTCCAAGTCTAATCAGAATTGTAAGCCCAAGTATAAATGTAATTCTATGTCCAAGCCTAATCAGAATTTTAAGCCTAATTAGAATTCCAGTTCTAGGTCCAAGTACAATTGTAATTCTAAGTCCAAGTCTAATCATAATTCTAAGTCTAATTAGAATTCTAAGTCCAAGTATACTTAAAACTCTGTGCCCAAGCCTAATCATAATTCTAAGTCTAATTAGAATTCTAAGCCTAATTAGAATTCTACTTTCAAATCTAATTAGATTTATAAGCCTGACTCTAAAAAATGAAATTAGATGTACCGATCCTAATATTAATGCAAACTTTTCCTCCACAATATCTGTGTTTTCAGAAGCCAAACGCTGATATTACAGCACACTAAAAATGCTTCATAAAAACTGAGCCGACTTTTGCTCATAACCAACGGTGCTTTTACGATTTTACCGTCCTAATTTTGGAATCGAAATGCAGGGAAAAAGCCTGAACAAGCGCCCTTTTACACAGAAAATTTAGCTTTGCTGGGAAAACCAGAACTCTTTAAAAATGGCCAGTTCTGAGAGCAACTGGGAGAGGGTGAAAATCCGAACCAGGCAGGTCCCGTTCCTGCCTCTCGTCGTTCCTTGCCTGTGGAAGCCTGACTGCCGGGGCTCATCTGCTCTGCCAGACGGAGAGGTGACCTGAACCACGTCTGCCCGGAGGCAAAACCCTTCCAGAGGGAATTCCGCTCCGCAGCCATGTGTGCTGGGTGCGTGTTTTCCGTCGCGAACGCACCGTGTCAGGGATGAGTTAAAGGCATGGCAGGAACCAGACGTAGCTCAGCTCCGTCTTTGAGGACAAGAAACATCCAGGCACTGTGTGGGCTCGTTGTTTTATTTTTTTGAAGGAGAAGCTATTCCGAAGTCAAATGATACTCAAATCGCAGGCTGAGCACTTGGAATAAATTACGGCTCTCACCGAGCGATAAATTTCTCTCTGTGCCCTTTGAAGAGGATTTCAGGTGTTTATGAGCTTCTTCTGCCTTTCCCAGAGTTTGGCTCGTTCCTGGGGCGCTTTGGAGCCGAGGAAAGGTCTGTGGGGCTGGGAAGGTCGGAGCCCCTTGGATCGCGTCCATCCCAGTCCCAGCACGGGGCCGGTGGCTCCGTTCGGCTCCGGTGCCGAGCCAAATTCCCGGCTGCTGGAAATCCAGGCTGGAGACGAGCAACGTCCCATCATCGTCCCATCACCCTCCCATCGGCCGGGGCGGCTCAACGGGGGCAAAATGAGCCCTTTCCGCTCATTTTTAGGGCAACCAGTCAGAACAAAAGTGGGATTTTTCCAAGGCAGTGATTTCGACGGGAGCAGAGACAGATCGCAAAACATTTTGAAACTCCTGCTGTCCCGACACCTGCCAAATCTCAGGGCTTGCCACAGAGCGGGGCCGAGCCCAGCAGGGACTTCCAAACACCATTAAAACTGGGATGAGATTATCCATAAGAATGAAACCAGTTCCTTGCTGCGTTAGAGCCTTCTCTCCGTCCCTTGCCGCAGCTCCCTGGAACACCCCATCGTGTTTTCCCAAAACCTGCTGATGCCCTGGAAGCCACGAGCCATCCGTGATGCATCCTGGGTGACAATAAAGGCACAAGAACGGAGCCAGAGGTGGCTGGGACATACTGCAGAAGGAGAGAAGTAGGATTGGTTTGGAAGTTGGGGTCGCCACTCGGTGATGGTGGGGACCAAAACGTCCCTTTGGAACACCAGGATCCCTCTCCACCTCCCATTCAGGAAGAGGCTGGAGTTCAGGTGGAGGAAGATGGCAGCTAACAACGATTCCTGGAGCTCTGGGAATTCGTGGAACTGAGATAAATTAAGAGGCAGAGGAGATGTCACAGCCTGCGCTTCACGTGCTCGCCGAGCGTCGTTAGGAAGAACATCACCATAAAACATCAAACCAAACCTCTCCGTTTGGAAAGAGCATGGATCCGCTCCTGTTGAGGCTGAAATAAACCATCAGTGTTTTTCCCACTTATTTCCCTCCCAGTTCCGGAAAAAATGTTCATTTTCCGAAACATTTTTTTCAAATTTTTGGAGGTATCCTATTACCACCTGACTGGTCACCCTCACCTGCGCCCCAAGGCAGGAACCCAAAAAAAGTGAGCGCAAACAAAACTAAAACACGACAAAGCAAAACGAAACACAGAAAAAGGGATGAAGTGAATTTATGAAAATTCTGATTTTTAAAGCACTGTTGTGACCAAAAAAAATATCAGCGTAGCTTAATTTGGCAGCGTAAAACAGGGGATCAGCAGGGGCAAAGGCAAAATTCACCCGTGCTTTCCTAGGTGCTTCAGCATGAGCTTTGCAAAGCATTTATTTCGGGGCTGGGTGGTTGATCCCACCTCTTTCTTCCTCCCCTAAGAAAAATCCGAGGAGGCACCAACGTTGTTGGAGTTAAACTTCTTTTTCTTTCGTCCCTCAGGCCAGCAAACAGTGGGGAAAGAAATGTTCCGATCGAACGCGACACTTCATTGTATCTGAGACAAAACGCTTCAGCTTTGGCTCGGGGTGAACTTTACACTATTTAAAAACACAACATTTAACCAAATTTAGCCTCATAATATCTTGTTGAAATCGAAATATTTCCCGTCTAAAGTTTCAGAAACAAACCAGTTTTAATTGGGGGGAAACGCCACCCTTTTCATTTGGATGTGACTTGCATTCAACACCAGCTCACAAAGAGTTCTTGTCAAACGGAAAAACGCGCAGTTTGGGCACATCAGCTCAATGTTTGGCTGGAGGAGGAGCTGCTCCGTGGCCCTGATGTGCACTTTGGGTACTCGGTTATTGCCAGGTCTGCCTGTCCTGGGCTGCTTTTGTGCCAGGTGCTGTAGGAGACACTGAGAAAATTATTATTGTTGTTATTATTGCTGTTGTTGTTGTTGTTGTTGTTGTTGTTGTTCTTCTTCTTCTTCTTCTTCTTCTTCTTCCTATTATTATTATTATTATTATTGTGTGGGTGCTGCTGTTTGGAACGCCTCACCAGCAAAACAAATCAACAGAATTCCCCTCCCTTCCCTTTTATCTTTGGACTGAGCCACCTTTCCTTGGGCATCCCCGTTCCCCACGGTCCCAGCAGCTCCGGCTGCACTTGAGGCCTGATTCGAGGGATGGGATCAAGAGCAAAGCGCAGCAGAAAGAGATGATCACCCACACAAGACCATAATAACATCGTAATATCTGCTCTGGCTCTTCGGTGGCTCCGAAAACGTGCAAGTATGGTTGGGGGAGATGGAAAATAATATGAAACACTCACTAACAGCATGCAGCGTAGAAACTCCGAAAACCACCACAGCCATTGACTCACAGATGGCCAAATGAACAACATGTTTCTATTCCTGTATTTAATTAAATCTTAATTATGCCACCAACAGGGTTCAAAACAGCGTTATGAAACAGCTCGCATGAATAGCGGGACGCGATTGGCTGAGGGGGCTTTGAACTCGGGTAATTATCTCCCCCCAAAAAAAAGCGCTCGCGGTGGGGCTGCAAAAAGCCCCTCTGCCAGGCGGCCCAGCGCGCCGAGGCTGGAAGTCAGCTCGCGTGGAACAAGCCCAGCCCAAGGCACGGGGCTGGTCAGCGGTGAGGCAGATGCCAAATGGCCAGTGGGACCAGCTGGGAGATGCTGGGAGCCCGGGGGAGGCTCCCCACACCTGGGTCAGGCCCCGCTCCGCCTCTCACCTTCGCCGGCCCGCCGGAAAATCGCCCGGCTCTAATTTAACTCTTCCACCAGCCGGTCACGTGAGCTAATTAAAAGCAGCTGCCTGAAATATTCCTTTGAATTATCTTTTTCTGTTGTTTGACAGAAGGCTTCCTTTATGGAAAAGAAAACGTTTTGGAGGGTCTTTTCTCTTTCGTTTTTAATATGGCAGTTAAAAAACACAGCGACAGCCACTCGTGAGAGCACTTTCCCAAGGGGTTCAGCTTTTTTTGCAGTGCTTCCCCTGAGCAGGGGTGGGGGGCTGGGAAGGCCCATCCTAAATTCATCTCCCAGGATTTTCTCCCACCCTTTAATGCCATTTCGAGTTCCTTGTCAAGCTGATACTCAGAGCAGGGGTCACCTGCCCCTTCCACACCTAAAAGCATCACAGGGAAGAGCTACTGAACATCTGGGGGCATCCAAGGTTCCCCCATCCCACAAGCCACAGGTTCAAGAAGAACACAAAAAAAAAAACCCCAAAACATTGCCAGATTCAATTTTTATGGAAGTTTCCCTGCTTTGGCAATATTTTCTCTGGTAGACACTCACAACACCTCCAGCACTGGTCTGAAAAAATACCTCTCGTGTGCAGATCAGCAAAGGGCAAAAGAAGGAAGATGAAGAAATCATTGTATCATTGTGTTTTAATCTCATTTTTTTCCCCTCGAGGCACCAAAATTTAAGCCACTCCTTTGAAAAATCAGTAGGAAAAGGATGTGATGCAATTTATGGGTGGTTGCATGAACTCTCTGGGTTTTTATGGAGGTGGGCAGAGAGAAGAAGGCGGAGAGCGGGGCTCTGTGCGGATTTAAAATTTCAAATTAAAGAAAAAAATAAAGAGAGAAAGGGAAAGAAGAAAGAGAAAGGGAAAGAAGAAAGAGAAAAGGAAAAGAAAAACGAAAAAAAAAGAAAAAGAAAGAGAAAGAGAGAATGAAAAACAGAAAAGGAGAAAGTCACAAAACTGCCGCCGGTCAAAATTTTCTTCCCCAAAACCCACAATTTGTGCGGGTTAGATTTCCAGTGAAAATTATAAATTGGCAAGGGAAGGTTTCTAAATTTTAAAAATTTTAACCTCCTCTGCCCACCTTTGGAGGTGTTTTTCCAGATGAACTCAAATTTCTAAGGAAAAGAGACCTTTTCCAGAAAAACACTTGTGATAAGGCAAAAAAAATTAGTTGGATGAGGGGGGGGATTAACTTCACCAGGAAACTTATCCCTATTTGAACATTCTGCTGGGTTGGGTCAGCTGAATTCCGAAAAAAAACCCCCCTCTGTTGGAAATGCAAACGTTCTTCAGGAAAATGAAGGAATGGGAAACCCCTGGATGGAAGAAACCTCGGCTGGGGGCACCTGTAAGCGTGCGGCAGAGAGGAGGAGACCGCGCAGGTCTCCAAAGCGTCCTCCTCACACCCCGAGTTCTGGATGCTCCTCGGTGTCCCCCGCTGGGATGCACCCACTCAGGGATGCGGGAACCTCTGCCAAGGCCTTGCTAAGGGCACAAAATCCCCGGGGAAGGCATGCGTGGAAGCCTTGGGGCTCCCTCGGATTTTCACTTTGGAACGAAACCTGACCGACGCACGCCCAGCGCTCCCGCTCCCCGCGAAATCCCGCCGGATCTGACGAGATAGGGACATCTTTTCACGCCCCTTACTCACACTCTTTCTATCTCCAACCCAATTTTTTGCCCGTTCATCTTAAAAGGAAAGCGCAGTTTTGCTCGGGCTTTCCTTTTTTTTTTTTTTCCCCAGTGGGGCCTCCCTCCCTCTCCCTGAAATCCCCAAAATCGCTGACACAGTGCGCTCCTCCAGGAATCCAGAGCCTTTCCCACTGAGTTACAAGCTGCCAAGGAGGCCTATATTATAACAAAAGGAGTTTTTATATCCTCCTGTAGGCAGAGCACTGGAAACTGCCGTGAAACGTGCATTATCCAAAGGGGATTTGCTGATGGATAGAATCAACTTATTTAGGAAATTTCCAGCTGATCTGTAAACATGCCCCGGAGAAGGACGGAGACAGCAACAGTGGTGCAGGCGGTGTCTGAACCCTCTTGGCCCCCGTCCTGGGACTTAATATCTTAATAACTTGTCCTTGTGAGTCAGTGCAGGGAAGGAGCCAGCATTGCTCTTGTCACACTGGATAATAAGTGGGCTGAAAGGCTGTCACGGGCTGAGCGGCTCGAGATGGGGCCGGGTGAGACGTGTCCGCCGTGGCAGGGATGGTGTCCTTTGCCAGGGACCTTGTTTAAAGGACTGGAAGGAAAAACAACGCAGTGGGGAACAAAAGAGAGTAGGTAAAGATGAAAAGGAGGAGGTAGGGAGTGACGAATTTTAGGCAGGCACCTCAGTGAGCTCTGCACAGTTGTCTCACCAAAGTGCTCCAGGTCCAAGAGACCGAACAGTCTATTTTGGCGTTAAACTTCTTGATCGAATCAGTGAAGAGCTCTAACGGCTCCCAGCAGGCCAAGCCTGAATCTTCACGCGATCAGCACGGGTTGGTCAGTCCCAGATTCCCTCCGCTGTACAAAGAAGTGCCCACAGATTCCGCCCCTGCGCCCGACGGGAACCTGCGGCACGAAATGCAAAGGGAGCTGGCAGCAGACGACCACAACCGATCAATACAGAGGTTAAAAATCCGGGTGAGGGGTGGTTTCCTCCTCCCTTCTGGTTCTGCATCACTGGCAACGCAGTTTTTGCAGGCTGAGCTACAGTCAGACAAACCCACTCCATCCACTCCCTCGCACTGATTCCCCTGAGCAGAAGCTGATAAGAAAGGGAGGAAAGGCTCAGGGAAATAGCAAATCTTCACATCTGTGTTAGACTTCACCCCTGAGCGAATTCTGCCTGTCCCGGTGGCACCAAAGCCAAGCAAACCCCAGAGCAAAAGGGGGAGAACAACGTGTTCAGCGTCCAGGATTTGCAGGGTGAACCCAAGCTCTCCGAGTGGCTTCGCAGCCAGCAAAGTGTAAAAGCAGCACCTTGCGAGTCCCGGGCCGTTCCTCGTCCACAAATCTGCCACCTCCAGCAGCAAAATCAGCCTGGGTTTGTGTTGGAGCTGCAGATCCAGGCCGGCTCTGCGAGAGGGAGCTCCATCCCCCCACCCGGCTCCCGTCTTCCCAGGACACGTTATCCGAAATCCTCCCGCCGAGTCCGATTCCTGGCACGGACGTGGGAACAGGAAGGAGCCCTGCGAGATGTTCGGGTCCCAGCCCACGTCTTGCAAAGAGACACCAGGGCTGCCCAGACAAGGGAGCCGAGTTTTCCCACCCCAAAAATTCCCCTAGAACGGTGCTTTCCTCTGCAACTTGCCATGAACTCCACTTCCTTGCCAAGAGTGGGGGCAAGAGGGGAAAGGATCTGTCATGCACTACCCCTCCCACAAGATCACTCATCCTTCTTTTCCTCAAAGAGATAAAAAGGGAGAGAACCGGGAATTGCTTGATAATATAATTAAAATATATTTATTTTTTTGCACTCCCCGATTTTCTCTGCTTTATCCCCTTTCTGCTGACAGGGAGACCCTCCCAAAGGAAAAGCAAAAGGCAACAAAGTAAAGGAATGACAGGATTTGTCCTCAGAAATATTTCTCTGCTTTTCTCCTAAACAGGGGAGTCCTTTATGTGAGTATTTCAAAATGAAGATTTGAATGGGGTTCCCTTCTTTTTAAGGGGCAAGACATGAAAATGCAAGAAGTAAGATTTCTTCCACATTTAGTTGTTCCCTGAAAAGAACGTGGGGGATCTGAAAGAGTCGGTGAGTTCGACATTGATTTCCAAATTAAAAGTGCAGACATATCTACACTCATTACTTCCTCGTGGTGAGAAACACCGAAGGGAAAATCCTGAAAACAGCAACTCGCAAGAAACGACGATCACGATTTCTGCGCGAGATGCGTTTTCCAGCAAAAGCATTTTTAAAAAAAAAAAAGGAAAAAAAATTAAAAAAGAGAGAGAGGAGAGAGAGAGAACAAATCTTATCAGTGACACGTTTTGGTCCCGGCTATCCAACAGCCTCTTGATTTTTAACCCCAGAGATTTGTATCTAGGTCAAGAGTCCGCCCGCCCTCCTCCCCCCCGGCGCAAGACCAAGCCTATCGTCCCTCAGGTTGGAAATGCCTTTTGCAAAATTCTCCTTGGGTCAGCGATTAGGCCGAGCTCAGGGCCGATTCATATTCCATATGAATCAGCCGGTCCAGTCCTGGTGACAGCAGCCAGAATATCAAATATACCCCAAAAAGCGGCCTACTTGATGATATTTAAAACATATGGCACGACGGCATTTCCACAGCTTCACGTGTGCGTGTTACTGATACGCCGGGCTCTACAACGAAAATATTAGGACACGTTGGATTCCTGGCCCCCTCCCCCTTCCCCTCCGCCTGGAAGGATTTCATCACACGTCCGCTCCGCTCCGATTTTGGGATTTATCTGCGCTCAGCGCCCGGCAGATGTTCGCTCACAAATCGCTCCGCACCGGCCTCGCCGGGAGCTGGTGTCCCCCAAACTCCCCGCGGGGAGCAACGCTCCCGGGGATGGAGCTGGGAACGCACACCGGGACTGAGAGAACCCCGCCGCACCCCGCTCCTCGACATTCAGCGTAAAAAGCAGCAGAACAGAGGGGCCAGCGCTGAGATGCGCCCGAGGCCCGGGGGCGTCGGGGTTCGGCACGCACGGGCTGAGCACATCTGGCTGGCTGACCCAAAACTGCCGCTTAGAAGCCCATTTTTCCACCAGCAGGCCCACGTCATCGCAAGACAGCGCATGAAAGCCATCTCCTCCAGCGGCCCACGCGTCCTCCACCGCGCGTTATGTTCCGAGGCGCCGCCAACCTCGCCGGGATTTCGGCTTAAAACTCCCTCAGTCCTCATCCCCGGCGGTGCCCTTGCACCAGGCAGAGCGGTCACACTTCGGGGCTTTCATAATTCTCGTGTCAGCAAGGTCAGGCTGAAGATGGATCTTTTGTAACACTTGGAGCAACCCCGCAGCGCCAAACTTCTGCTTTCCGCCAAAGAGAAATTTCCGCGCTTGTGAAAGCTCCCTTTAGGAAGTTCTCGGCTTCCTTGAAAACAAGGTGTTCTGTTTGCAACCAGGTTATTTTTTTGTCGGGTTTTTTTGTTTTTTTACCATTTGCTTTCTGAATCAGTTTTTCGAAAAAAAAAATCAGATCCCGCTTTAAGAAAAGGAGAAAAAAAAAAAAAAAAAAAACCCACACCAGGGAGCGACACTAATTACAAAATATCAGAGCTCTGGTTGCACAACACGCCGTGAGACGCTGACGTTTCTGGCTGTTAATTTGGGCTTTGCCTCGTAAGCCAGAAGGTATTTGCACCACCAGCCACGCCAAAAAGGTTTGGGAAGTGCCGTCTGTGCCTGCGTGGCTTTAAACTGGAGACCCTGGGCCTTTCCTGGCCACCCGAACCTCGCAGCTCCCAAGGCGATGCCAGCCCGGGATGCGCCGGAGCCGACGGAAGCGTCACGCCCTGTCCAAAGCCGCTCATCCCCTCTTTATTTTTGGCGCAGCCGAGTTCTCTCTGTTCTCCTCGGGCGGCTTTCCCTGCTCAGGCAACGGAGGAGAGTTTTCCGGGGAGAACACATGGAGGTGAGCTCTGAGGAAGTGGCTGCTCCCGGGCCTGCAAGTCGCTTGGTCCTCACGGAGGACTTCACATGGAAATTGGGTGGTTCCGCTGGAATTTAGCAGAATGTCCCCCTCCCACACCCTCTTGAGACCCCACAAAATCAAGAGGGACCAAGTGCTTCCCCGGTTTCATTGTGGCCTTGTGCTGTTCCCAGGATGTCACTCTTGAGCAGGGTGGTAAAGGGACCTTGCAAACTGTGGATCCTTGAGACATCCCTGGTTTTTTCCTCCCCAAGGCCTTCCAGTAGTTAATGGATCATCTGTCCTCCTGTTTGGACCTGAGTTTCCACCTAGAATCTGCTGCGTCTCCCACTTCATTCTCTACCACCCTCAAGCAAATGGCTCGGCCCACTGCTCTGCCCTTCCCTCTCCGACGGGACAGAACCATTTCGGTTGGAAAAGGCCTCAAGATCATCGAGTCCGACTTCGTTCCAGACCCCCTCAGCGGCACCTTTATCCCGACCCCGAAACAATCCGCCTCGAAGAAACTCCAGAGGAGCCGCGTTAAAGCCCGCCAGGCACATCCATTCCCAGAGCCCCGCGGCGTCCCGCGCGGCGAGGTGCCTCCAACGCTAATTCCCTCTAAATGAAAGGCTTCCCGGCAGCGTCCTGGAAAACTGGGCTTTGAAGCCGGCTCCCCAGCCCTTTTACTGCTTTTTCAGATATCCCCCAGCTCAAAACAACCCCAAGAAATCGCAAAGCTCAACTGATAATGAGAAAGCTGGGGGAGGTTCAGGCTGGGGACAGGTGTGATTTACAGCTCTCCTCCTCCAGCAGACACTTAAAAGGCGTTTTGGGCTAAAATACGCAGAAAGTGCAGTGCTCTGCGGTCCGCCACAGGTTGCGCTGCTCGTCCTGCTGGCAGAGAGAGCTGCCAGGGAGCGGGATTTAATGCCAGGATTGGATAACATGGAGGCCAGGCCTCCATGCAGCACAGGCTGCAGCTGCTGCCCAGGTCACCACCTCCCGGAGGGGGTTTGAGCTCGTGCATCGCCCCCTGAATTCCGTGCAATAATTTCTGCGCTTGAAGAACGGCCATCTAGGATGTTCTCCTCTCCCGCTGAGACCAAAACCTGTCCCACCACGAGGACGCATCCAAGCACTGGAAGGGCACCTCACAGCTTCAGCCCAAGGAATGTTTCTCGAGGCCACCTCTCCTGGGAGATGCTGCAAGGCAGGGTGTGGGCAGCTGGCACAGGAGTTAGAGCCCAGGAATTCTGCTGGAGCACTGCTTCCCACCGGCCAGTCCCACTGAGGTCCAGGATACCTGAAGGAGGCCAGTAAGGAATCTGGAGAGGAAATCTGGACATGGGCCTGGAGTGGCAGGAGACAGGGAATGGCTTCCTATTGACACAGGAAAGGTGTAGATGGGATATTGGGAAGGAATTGTTCCCTGGGAGGGTGGGGAGGCCCTGGCTGCCCCTGGATCCCTGGCAGTGTCCCAGACCAGGCTGGACGGGGCTTGGAGCAACCTGGGACAGTGGAAGGTGTGAGATGGGACCTCCAAGATCCTTCCAACCCAAACCGTTCTGGGATTCAATGACAATAATGAGCAGGTCACCCTTGCCCAGCCGAGCACCCCAGGGACACGACGGAAAGGGTAAAGGATGCCCCGCATCCCGGGAGCAGCAGGCCCGGGGGGCGGAATTCCTACCTGCTGCCTCGCCCGGACCGCCTTCCCGGACTCCACACACGCAAACCCACAGCTGTCTCGCAGGAACGCTCTTCCCGTGCCTCCGAGAAGGGCTGCAGCTGCTTCCCCGATGGTTTCGCTCCCGGGGCTGCCGCGTTCCGTGGCGGCGGCTCGGTGTCCTTGGCGGGTCGCGTGCCCGCGGCCGCGACTCCGTCCGGGAGACCTCGCGCTCCTCACGTCCCGGCGAGCAGGGCTGTCGCTCCTGAGAAAAGCGGCCGGGCCGCTCAGTGTTCCTGCAACAACAGCCCAAACCCAGTTACGCTCACTTTGTCAATTTTTATGGCCGCTTCTTCTGAATTCGACCGGCCCCGGGTTTTGAGGACTTGTTTGTTTGGCTTGGGGCGTTTCCACCCAACTGTTTTCGAAAGAAATAGCGGGCCTTTCCTGCTTTTTTCCTCCCCAGACCTTCCTAGGAGTGTCAAGCCTGGTTTCCCCTGGATTTGTTGAGAGTCCCAGAAGTGGAACTCGAGCTTTTGGGGGTCCAGCTGAGCCTTTAACAAAACTCTCTTTTCTCCTCAAAGTTTATTCAGGTGCCTGAGTTAAACAGGTGTTGGTAAAGACAAAGGAAAAAGCAGAAGTTTTAATCAGTCTAAGAAAAATAATTTCCTCTCTCAGCTGAGCAGAGCTGGCTCTCCCGTCTGATGTTGTGAGTGCATTTACTCAGTAATTATTATTTTTTTCTTCCTTAAATGGAAGATTTCAACCTTTCAGCATCAAATTAAACACCAAAGTGAAACCAAATCAGCTGGTAGCCAAGAAATTTGATCAGAAGGCACCAGCCCATTGCTGCAGCAGAAACCTAAACTGCAACGCATGGAGGTGAAGGACTCAGGGTGCCTGGTTTTCCAAAATAAATCACATTTTCCTAGGAATGCTGGCACGTTTCACGAAATGTTGTTCTATTTAGAAAATAAACTTTTTCCCCTCCCCCAGTAACTGTCAGGTTTTTCTTTATCTCCTTGGGGAGAAGCTCACCAGCCACCCAGGGGGTTCTCCAAGGCATCATCCCTTCCCTCTTCCAGGCCACTTAAATCCCAGGAAAGCGACGCCCAAAGGACCCAAACCTTGAGGCAGGAGCTGGAGCTCCCTGGTCTGAGCTGGTGAATATTCGGGAAGGATGAGCCCGACTGCCGAACCAGCAGAACTCTTCCTTTCCAAGGTCCTGCGATCCCACAGCCGGGCTGCTGGGAATGGGAACGCTCCGAAGGCAGGGCTTTTCGCCGCCGGGAAACACGAAATCACGGGGGAATTGCGGTGCTGGGGGATGAGAAATGAGGACAGAGGTTGCCTGTTGTTATCTCCCGGGCAAAGGAGAGCTCCGGGCTTTGCAAACCGTGGGTAGCTCGGGTATCCAAAAGCCGAGGTGAAGCCCAGAGCTGGCCGAAGAACCTGCAAGCGACTGATTTTAACTGACCCCATCCTCTGCCCCCGGAAGATTCGGTTTTTCTCACTTGAGAAACCCCGAACAAATCTCCCCTTGTTTCGCCCTGGCGTTCAAAACCGCGACTTCTCCAAACCGCGACAATTCCCGGAATCCCGGTGGGCTCCAGCGGGTCGCGCCCAGCTCCCGGGAGCAGCTTTCCCCCTGCAGGCAGAGTTGCCGTGGCAGGTTCACTGGTTTTGGCCCCCCTCTCCCCGGCACCTGACCTGCCAAATGCTGCGCCTCGGTGCTTAAATTCCGGAGCCGACCGTTCCGTTCCATCCCCGACGATGAAAACTTGGCTTTGAGAGAGAGGCTCTTCCCCGGACCCGCGAGGAAAATCATTTATTGCAACGGCAGTGCCACCACCCCAGGGCTTGGCTTTGTTTTTTTCCCATCTTTCCACCTCACGATGCTGTCCAGCGACAAGGCTGGTTCACCTCTAGGGTTCTGGTTAATCCCCCAAAAACGCTGGAACGCGGGAATACGGGCAACAGGCTTGGAGCAACCTGCTCTAGTCAAAGGTGCGACAACCCCTCAAAGCTGGTGCTGCAGTCCCAAGGAATTTAAGAGAAGCCTGAGCCTTCCAGCCATGCCTGGGTGCTGCTGGAACACCCAGGCTGGCTTTGGATTCACCCTTACATTAGTGGGAAGCCCTTCATTCCCAATTTAACAAGGCCGGAAACGGGGGAGGAAGAGGTGAGGAGAACAAAAATATTTCCCGTGCTTTGATTTTCCAGTCCATGAGACAATATTTTCATTTCTCCTTGCCCCAGGTTTTTAAGCTACGGTTGCTACTGCTGCAGCCACAATTAATATTCCGCCTTCCAAAAAAAGAGGGGGAAAAAAAAAAGAAAAAAGGTTTCTTGCCCGTGGATTCCCAGGGAGACATTCCACTCGGATCTGCAATTAGTGGTGGCCTCAGGCGAGCGATCTAAAATAGAAACGTTATTTTTGGAATTACGATAGCCACCGGTTTTCGCTCCCCAGAACACCCGTCCTTTCTGCTGTCATTAAAAAACAGAATCCGCGACTGCGACGCCGCTGCCCTTGGGTTTCTTTTCCTCCTCTGCCGTTCCGGTGCTGCCAGCAGGAGAAATCACATGGATTTCTCATCTTGCCACAAATCAGTGATCAGATCTGAAACACTGCACCCCGTGCTTGAGGCCTAAATAATCCTTGTCCTACTGACAGTGGAGCTTGGATGTGCAGATGTGGATGGGTTTTCCAACAGCTTTATGCTAAAGATTCCGACACAAAACCTGTAGAAGCCACTGAAGGTCTCCCTTCTTATTCCAGAGGGGGAGGAATTCAGGCCTGATTTTAACACATCCGCCACCTTGAACACCTGCCCATGTCCTGCAGGGGTTGAAAGGGCTCAGAAGCGCCTCTTCCCTCCAAGACGTGCTCCAGTGGGGCAGCCACGGCTCCTCTGGGCCTGCCCACCCTCACAGGGAAGGATTTCTCCCCAGTATCCCACCCATCCCTGCCCTCTGGCAGTGGGAAGCCATTCCCTGTGTCCTGTCCCTCCATCCCTTGTCCCCAGTCCCTCTCCAGCTCTCCTGGAGCCCCTTTAGGCCCTGGAAGGGGCTCTGAGCTCTCCCTGGAGCCTTCTCTCCTCCAGAACGGACAACAGGATGACCCTTGAAATTCCCACCTTGCTTGGTCAAAGCTTGGATGGAGCTGCCACCTTCATAAAGGAGATGGACAAAGGGCCTGTGGGCATTTCCTGGGAGAAAGGGACATCCACTGGGAAAATCTCAAAGTCCTCCCCTTGTCTTTTTTTTCTGTCAGCCTCCCACAAAGCCTTGCCTAGAGGGATCCCTGTTTCCAGCCTCCTCAAGCACCAAGCCGAGGGCTCCAGGTGGGTCCACCAGCACAAGGAGATGTAGTTACTCAGCAATTATTATTCTTTTCCTTCTGTGAACGGGAGAGCCCAGCCTTTCGGCGTGCCACCACCCCGCTCCTCTCAGGGAGATCCGAAGCGCACCTCGCTGCGTTTTACGGCCAGGATCATCCCGCATCAGCAGGAACCGCTGCCCCGGGCCAGCCTCTCCTCCGCCGGTCCCGCTGCTCCGGGGCTTTGGAAGGGGAGGAAGCAGAAGGGAAGAGCGGGCACATCAGCTGGTAACAGTTCAGAAACAGATGTACATTCCTGCGCCAAACTCCGGCCCGAGCGTATCCAATTACTTTGGAACCGCGCTCCGCTCTCCAAGCGCCTCATCCCCGAAGCCCCGCTCCCCGCACCTCCCGCCCCTTATCTGCGCCGCTCCTTTGCTTTTGATTATGACCTTGTCGCCGCGGGGCGGGGGGGAAAAGAGCGCTGGGGGACACCCGCCTGCCACCCGAGGGGTGGGGGGAACAAAGCCCCAGGCGGCAGGAGGAGCAGGGGCAAACCCGGCAGCACGGGGAAGGTGCCCCACACCGCCTCGCTCCCGGTGGGTGCTGCACTAAGCGCTAAGGAATTATCCCTTAAAAACAAAGAAAAAAAAAAAGGAGGGGAAAAAAAAAAAAGGATCAGCTTAATTAGATCGGGCTGTAGCAGAGGTGGCTCGATGCTGGGGGCAGTTTGGGAGCGGAGCGTTTCTGAAAGGAGGAAGGGATGCTCTCCCTCTGCAGCAGGAGGTAGCGAGGAGGAGGAAGGCAAAAGGCACACCAGCGTCTGGTTTTCCTCCCAGTTTGCTCCGAAAATTGGGGTCCCTGGCAGCTCCACCAGCAGAAGAGAGTGGGAAGAGCAGCCTGGGTGCACTGAAAGGGTGTTACCTGCACTGCCAGTCTTTTCCTGCTTCCCATGACAAGCAGAGGGAAAGGTGGCAGGAGGCTAAAATCCAAACCTTCTCCTCTTCGGCACAGAGGGGTCAGAGGGTGATTTTCTGGCCAAACCCTGCCAAGGGGACAACTGGACCACAGGCTTCCTACGGAGAACAAGCACTGACCCCAAATCCCAACCCACGTTCATTACTGCCCTCTAACAAAAAAAATCTAGGAGCCCGGTAAAGGCAGAGGAACAGCGTCACCGTGAGCGTCACATTCGAACAGGGCATTCGGCTTCCACCAAAACTACCTTTCCACGTGTCAGTTTTTATTTCCTGACCTGTCTCCCACCCTGCCGTGGCAGCAGGAAGGACGGATCCAGCCCAGCCCGCTTTGCCAGCGGCACCTTCGCGCTGCTTCCCCCGCCAAACCTCCCCAAACTTCCCTTTTCCTCCAGGAGAGCCGGATCACTTTTCAGCCGGGGCTGATCCCGGTCTGCCCCGGGGCAGATATTTGCAGGACTGTCACCAGCAGACTTAGCCCTGGCACCGAGCACTGCAGCAGCGCAGCGTCCACGCACACAGAGCAGCTCCGGAGCGATGCTGGCTGGAGCCGGGCTCAGGGACTCCATAATTACCCCACGGCCAAATCCCACCATAAATTTCCCCTAATGAAGCCTGCCCGATACTGAAAGGCTTTGCACGTTTAGAGGTTACGCACAGCAGCCGTCCCCTCGGGGAGAAATCCTGCCCCGATCCTGCAAACGCTCCCTCGCTCTCGTTCGCTGGAGCGAGGCGGGTTTTTATTTAATTTATTTACTTAATATTAGCTCTTTAATCCAGAGGAGCGCGGGGCTGCTCTGCTGCTGCTGCTGCCGCCGCCGTGCAGCCGGAGAGGCACATGCCAGAGTGCCAGGAGCGGCAGCCGCTCGGCTGGACCGGGATCACGCCACGTGGCCGCAGCTTCTTCCCGCTGCGATGCCCAGGAGCTGCGGCCATGCTTGTGTGGGATTATCCCAAAGGCAAACTGCCCGTGCCAGCTGGGAGCGGGGCGTGTTGAGATCCACCCACACAGTCCACCCCCAAGAACCCCTCTGTCACTTGCAGGATGGAGTCCCACGCCGTGGAAACCCCACACACCCTGGGAGATTGAGCCCTGCTTTCGGTGGTCATGGCAGGGCCGTAAAAAGCTGGAAAACAAACGCTGGCAGGGCAGGGCGAGAGGAGAGGGGCAACCAGCAGCTCCACTCACCCTCACAGGCTGGGATCTCGCTCCTGGTGCTCTCAAACACAGCCCCAAACATCCCTGCTCCCTCCCCGAGCCGCTTTTTGGAGTCACCTGCAGCCCTTTTGGGCAGGGCACTCCGGGAGCTCAGCCCTGCATCCCACCTGCCCTCCCGTGCCCCATGGATTCCCGCATCCCACCTGCCCTCCCGTGCTCCATGGATCCCCCCTGCCCTCCCGTGCCCCATGGATTCCCGCATCCCACCTGCCCTCCCGTGCTCCATGGATCCCCCCTGCCCTCCCGTGCCCCATGGATCCCCACCTGCCCTCCCGTGCCCCATGGATCCCCACATCCCACCTGCCCTCCCCGGCCCCATGGCCCCCCCCTGCCCTCCCGTGCCCCATGGATCCCCACCTGCCCTCCCGTGCCCCATGGATCCCTGCGAACCCACGGCGCCTCACCCCCATAAACGCGGTGCCGTGAGCCGGGAACCTGTTTGCTGGGAAAACCGGGAGTGGTGCCCCTCCAGCCTTCCGTGATGGCTTCCCTCAATACTTGGAAGCAATCCCAGGCACTCGGGAGACTCCTAAACAACCGCAGCACGAACCAAACACCCCTCACGAGGGGTGGCATCTGCCTGGAGGTCCGTGGGGCTGGTGGGCACCATCCCGGCCCGCTCGTACTCGTGGAACTCCAGGTTTCAGATGCTGGATCAACCCCGGGATCCAGCCCCTAACCCTTCTGGGATCCCGGGTTTGGGGTGCGAGCGGGAGCGGCGCCCGCCCTGCCCGGCTCACCGGGGCCTTAAATCGGATTAGGAATCTATTGGCAGGACGGCCTCGCTTTCCGACTTCTGTGCTGCACCTGAGAACCTTGCCTTCGGAAAGCAAACACAGGCTGTCCCCGGGGGCTGCCTGGGGAAGGCTTTCCACTATAAACATTACCTACCAGCGCTGCAGCCAGCCCCCGGGGCCGGCCAAAAATTCCTTCTCCTACCAAGGAACACTTTCCAATCAAACCAGACATTATTTTTTTCCGTTAATGAGTGTTGATGCCTACTGGAAAACTTCGCAAAGAAACCCACTCCAAACTAATTCTTCTGCTACAACAGCATCGGCGTTTTACGAGTCGATTTTGTCCCGTTTCTTTCTGCTGTTATTATTGTTCTGTTTTATTTCCCTGCTCCGTATTGAAAACACGATCCTTGCCACTCAGGAATGCATCTGTTCCTGCAATTTGGGCTGCGACTGAAATCGGAGGTCCAAATCTGATTTTTCTCTGCCTTAGCTCCACGGAAGCAAGCGGAGTTTTCCCACATTTTTCCCCCCACGGTGTGATGGAGAGGAAAAAAAGAGACCTGTCGTCTTCTGTTGGATAGATCAAAAAAATGCTGCTATCACAGTGTTTTTGTGTGCTGGGATACCACGAATTCTGGATAGGATACTCTGGAGGAGGAAAAAATGTCCTCCTACCTACCCTGGCTGCAGATTCCCTAAAAATGTACTGTTCAGGACTTAATGGAAGGGGGGGAAAAGCGGGGAGAACATGGCAGTGCATGGCCGGCGTTGCCTCTCCAGGGTCGTTTCCGTGGGGTTTTCCACAAACCGCTTCCCAGCTGATCCCTATTTTGGGTTTGTCCAGGAGGGGGTTGGTTTTTTTCTTTTTCCATGCCCCCCACAAGCAGGGGTTTAGCCCCTCTGCCCCCAAATCTCCGCCATCCCCACAGCTTAGCGTGCCCCAGGGAGCTTCTGCCGCCCCGTGGGATGGGGAGGGAGGTCCCCACCCCACCCCCGCAGGGCAGGGGGCTCGCAAGACCCCCAGCACCGGGGGGGCTGCAAAACAGGGCCCCGTTCCATCAAAACGGGGCTCGCCCCCTCTTACCATGCCTGGTTTGGGCACAGAACCTCTGCAGCCTGGCCACGGAGCTGGGGACCCCCAAAAACCCCCTTGGGGTGGGTGCGGGGGGGGGGTTATCCTGGAGGGGTGCCGCAAACCCGGCACCCCCCCCGGGGGCGGGGGGTGGCGTTCGCCAGCTATCTTCGATTCGAGGTGCATTCCCAAGATTTTAGTTAAGTGTAACATAAAACTGTGAAAGTTTAGCAGGGGAAAAGCCTTCCTCCCACCGACCTGGCCGGCCAATCAGGAGGGAGCCCCGCACCTCCCTCACTTCTGACAACTATTTAGCAACCGAGCTCAGCTAAAGTTTCCAAAAAGTTAGAATAACTTCCTCTCTCCAAGACCTCAATTTTTTTACACAACCTCGGTCCTTGAAATAAGAGCCCTTCAAGCAACCTGGAAAACGTTTGGTCAGCAAAAAAAAAAAAAAAAAAAAAGGAGAAAAAAAAAGAGGAAAAAAAAGAGTCCTCCTGTTTTTTCCAAAGGATCTGTCTCAGGAATTTAAAGCACATTTAAGACACACACACACTCACATAACATAAGGAGGGGGGGAAAGGCTCTTCCCCTCCCCTTCTTGCAGAAAGCATGGAAGAAAGCTCCAGTTCTCCTGTTTCCCCTGTGGATAGCTTGGGGACCAGTGAAGAGGAGCTGGAAAGGCAGCCAAAGAGATTTGGCAGGAAGAGAAGATACAGTAAGAAGTCCAGCGAAGATGGCAGCCCCAACCCGGGGAAGAGGGGGAAAAAGTCCAGTCCCAGCTCCCAATCTTACGAAGAACTGCAGAGCCAGAGGATCCTGGCCAACGTCAGAGAGAGGCAGAGGACTCAGTCGCTCAACGAAGCTTTTGCCGCCCTGAGGAAAATCATCCCCACGCTGCCCTCTGACAAACTGAGTAAAATCCAGACGCTCAAGCTGGCGGCGCGGTACATAGACTTCCTCTACCAGGTGCTACAGAGCGACGAGATGGACAGTAAGATGACGAGCTGCAGTTACGTGGCTCACGAGAGGCTCAGTTATGCCTTCTCCGTGTGGAGGATGGAGGGAGCGTGGTCCATGTCGGCCTCCCACTAGCCACCGCCCGGGCCGGGCCAGCCCAAGGGGTAGGTACCCGTTTCTCTTCTCTCCCGGACGACGCTCCGGGTCTGTTCCCGTCCCTTGTGCCCCGGGGGGAGAGGTGGCGTGGAATGCTGGGGGACGCTGATGGGTTTGGGGTGAGCGGCCGGGAGGGCAGCGTAGGCACGTCCAGTTCCTCCCGCTCCCCCCACCGCGCCGGCGGAAATTCGAATAAACGGAGCTTCCAGGAGGGCAAAAATGAGATGTGCCCCGAATTTTGGTGTGTGTGTAGGGGGGGGAAACGTAATAATCAGCATGCTTTTGCTCTGTGGGAATGGGGGAGAGAGAGAGAGGGGGCTGGTGCTGAGAGCTGGATGATGAGGGGCAGAGGGGAAACCGTCACCGCGTGAGATTTGCCAGAAAGCGCCGCTTCGGAGAAGGGCTCGGCGAGGAAAAGGTGATGGCCACTACAGGCTGACCAGGGCACCCGAAACAGCTGCCGCCCCGCTCCGTGGGCGTCCGCACCCCAAAAAAACCCCAGTGCCGAGCCCCGTGGTGGCCGCATCCCCTCCCAGCCGGGGGGCCGGGGGGTCGGCAGGACCCACGCGGGGCTCGGCGGCGGGCTCGCCCCAGGTTGTGTTTCTCTAAAAAGAAACGAGCAGCAGATGTCGGCTGCAGTCCCGGGCTGTGCCCCTTCCCCCTCACGCAGCAAAAAAGCAAACAGAGATAGGAGAAACTCCGCTAAATTTTTTTGGCTTCGTCCGGTTTCCCTTCCCCAAAGCGCCGGGGAAGCAGCGGCTGGCGTTGGGTGCAGTTTCTTATTTACTCTCCTCGCTAAACCCTTCCTCGTCGCTTTCCATTAGCAGGAAACGACTTCCTCCCCAGCCGCCTCTGTAATATTCGGGGAGGGAGGAATAAACAGTCAGAAAGGAGGGGGGAAAAAAAAAAAAAAGGCTTTTAACAGCACCCTCATCTCCAGCTAATTAAGCAGAGCAGCTCTGCGTTGTGTCAGCCGGAGTTTGGGTCTGGCCGGGCGCTGTCTCGGGGCTCCGTACATAAAACAGAGCCCGCGAGCCCGTTCCAGCGGGCAAACTCTCCGGAGGGACGCTTTCCCCGCCACCCTTGCGACATGAAAATGAAATAATTTCGTCGTGCGCAGAGCCGAAGAGGAAAGTTTGTCCCGGCCCACTGGCCGGGTTTGTTTAAAGAGGCAAACCCATCTTTGTTCGGGCAGTGGTGAACGGCCCGTTCGAATAAATAAAGCGCAGAGACCAGGCAAAAACTTGATGGGACTGCAGCGCCTCGGTTCAAAAAAGCCAAAAAACGTGGAACCAGGGCTCCCTCGCGGTGTAAAACAGACTCAAAACCGTTTTAGATGGCAAAGGCTTCGCTTTTTGGTTTGGAATTCACCGCAATTAAGGTGTCCACGCGCTCTTCCAGTGAGCCCCCAAAATACGAGAAATGTCCCAAAATCCGTTATTCTACCCATTGCATGAGCTGCCTGTTGTTCAGCTTTATTTGAATAGGCAACACTGCTGTTGTGGGGTTTATGGCCATCGCTGGCATTCCTGGTTTTTGCACGCCTTGCCCTGATTCCGACTGCGAAAATCCAAAGCTGAGTGGGTTTTTCAAAAGATAAACCCTCCGTTTATAAAACAGAGAGCCTTTTCCCATGCTAATCTGGCTGAGAAGCGGCAGCAAACAGATTTAAAAAAAAAAAAACAAAAAAAAAAAAACCAACCCCACACACAAAAACCCAGGCTTCTTGTCAAAACCAGATGTAAAATGTCCTGAACACATATTTCTTCAGCAGTTTAGATTGGCTGAATAGGAAAGCGCTGGGCTGGAACAATGCATTGATTCTGTTGTTTCCCAAAATGATGTGCTGCCACTAGCCAGGGATGGTTGGGAATCTGTTATCTAACGCACAGCCACTCCTAGCACACGGCACGGGGCAAAACCTGCCTTTTTTAAACCGCGTTTCAAACCCCACGTTGATTAAATTATTACCAACATTGCTCTGCTGAGGCAGATTTTGTAGATGGGTGCTCAGATTGCCCCTACTGCCCCCCAAAAAAAAATTGGGAGGACATTGCCGATAGAACCGCGACGCGGAACCGAATCCCGTCGCGTTTCGGTTTGGTTTGGAATAAATCGGGACCCGGCGCCTCTCGCCGTAACCCAGCTCCCAGCCCGGCGCTCCGAGGCGGCTCTCGCAGGGGGAAGATCCCAAACGTTCCCCCCTTTCCCTGTGCGCGCGGGAACACGCGTGTGGTTGGGCTGTTGAAAAGGCTGTTGACAAATGGCCTGGTGCGGTGCGGTGTCAAATTCTATCGTTTATGGCGACAGAAGCGACGGCTGCCAGAGAACGGGGAAGAAACTACGGCGAGGTCCTCGAGAAACCCTCGGAAACGGGCAAATTTAGCTGGGCAGTGGGGATGTTTTGTGGGTAAGAGGGGGAGCAGCCTGTGCTGCCTCAGTGGACAAAAAAAAAGCCCCAAGAAAGAGCTGTGTAGGTTTGGGATCAGCGCCTGCCTTTCCCAGGGAGCAGGAACTGCGGGCGTGGGGTGAGCGCCACCCAGGCTGGGCTGCCATCCTCCCTTTTCCCGAGGTTTCTGGGGAGAGAGGAGCAAGGAAAGGTTTTCTCCTTGGAGGGACGCTCGTTCCCCTCTGGCTGCAAGGAAAACAGAAATCAGAGGAGAGGTTTGATTGGAAAATCAGAGCCTTGGGAACTGGGAAAATGCCACCTGGCCCCTGCGAACGCCAGCAGGTCACTGCTGCTCGCTCCGCCGGCCACGAGAGCTTTTCCTGTTCTGCTCCACGGAATTCCAGACAACCGGCTCCGGGAGTTTCAGGAGAAACAGGCGCAGCTTTTGCGCCTCTAGGACCGCAGTGGGATGTTCCAGCCGAGCCTTCCTCCCCCCGAAATCTCCCCATCCTCGCCGCCGACACCTGCGCCCCTTCCCTTGCAGCCACCTTTCCCTTTTGCTTTTGAAATGCTCTAAACTGGAAAGGGTAAATCAGGAGAAAAAAGACAGCATGTTTCCTGGTATTCCTTTTAGTAGGGAACAACCCTGTCCAGCCGGGATGGCAGGACCAGCACGAAGTGTCAAGGACAGCACAGCCTTGAGCCCGCACCAGTGAGACCAGTCTGCCCCTTCTTCCCTCTCACTGGGGACAAGCCCATCGCCTCCCCTGGGCTGGCACTGGCGCCGGTGACCCCTTCCCCACCTTCTTCGTGCTGGAGAAGCCCCGTTTAACGCGTGTGCCCGACCCACAGCCCCGATTCCACCGCCCCTTCAGGCTCGCGGGGCTGTTTCCAGTATAAAACACCAGCATCCTATTTCATTTTCTCCTTAAAGAAGCAAACAGATGTTATCTCTGCTGGCCCTGGGAACAAAACCTAATTCTATAGTGTATGAGAGCAGCACAGCGAACTGGGGGTGTAGTGACACTGGAACGAAGCCCTTTTTGTCCCAAAAGCCCCGGGTTTTTTTGTTGGTTTTTTTTTTTAATACGCATCCTTCAAAAAATGTAAATAAGTTTCCTTGACAGGAAGGATTGTAAAGTTTGGTATTTACATTAATAGCCTTGTAGCGGCGGGGAGGGGTGGGGGTTTCATCTCAGCGCGTCTAAAAAGCCCAGCAAAATGCATTTCGGATCCTCTGTTTACGTTCGTGTCTTTCCTTGGGAAAGGAGAAATCTGTTACCCAGCAGACACCAAACACGCTGCGGCCGAGCCAAAAAACGCTCAGGCTCAGGGAGCTTTGAAAAAGAGGGTGCAAGGGAAATGCTCCGGAGAAGGAGACATGCGAAGAGACAAATCTGCCGGGGGCTAGACGCGAGGAAATGAATTACCCATCAGAAAGGGCTGGAGACACGCATGGCGGAGGGAAAAGGCTGGATCGGGTCCGAAGGAGCGCTTAGGAAAGTGGTAAAAACATGTTATTACTTAATCTGCTGGAGGCAGAGCTGCGGTAAAAGTCCTATCGGGAGAGATGTGCGTTGAAGGGTCATTAAGGGAACAATCGAGGCAGACATTTCGGCTAAGTAGACCTAATTTGTCTCCAAATTAGTCATCCTCACACCGCTCAGCTCCGCAGAGCAGCGCTAATTTTCCAAGCATCCTCATTAAAACGGGAGGGAGAGGCTGCAGCGCTTCTCCCCTCGCATTCCTCCCTTCGGTGCTTTTTGGGGGCACATTTCCTGCAGTCGTAGGTAGCGGTGATAAATGAGCCCTGGAGATCACAGCGGGCTCTCACAGAGCCGGGACAGATCCTGTAACCACCGCTGAGATCTCTTTTGGGGACATTTCATGTCACTCTTTCCCCCGGCAGTGTAATTATTTTTATAGCCGCAGCCCTGAGAATCATTTCCATGTGCTCCAGCACGACTTTGAAATCTCCGAGCCCAAAACCTCCAGAATTTATGTCTTGCTGGAGAGCTGCAGGAATGGTTTGACGAGGCCACGAACATGGAAAGGGACGGCACCACAGCCCCGAAACACGGAGCGAGCTCGAAACGCCGCCAGGCAATTACAGCCGCCTGGGGGAAGGCAGATATTTCGGGGAGCTTTTTTCACCCTGGGGGAAGGCAGATACTTCGGGGAGCTTTTTTCACCCCTCTTCCCAGGCTTTGCAGAAAACTGGGAAAGGGGGGAAAAAAAAAAAGAAAGAAAAAAAAGCGGATTGCTCCTTGCGAGCTGCCGATCCCACCAGACACCTCGGTGGGTTGCTCCGAGAGTCACCGCAGCTCCTGATTTAATTCTTCAGGCAAATTTGGAAGTGGGGAAAGCCGAGAAACCCTTCAGCTGCGTATTCGGAGACTCGTACTAATTAATGATTGGTTCTCAAGAATTAAAACAGTAGCAATATTTGCCAGGGATTAAAAAAAACAAAAAAACAAAAAAACAACAAAACCCAACAAAACACCAAACCAAGGCTTGGCACCCCGGCATTAATTAGATTTGTAGTTGTGGAAGATGACCACTCAGCAGCAACAACTAATCACACACAAAGAGCAAATTAACTCAGCCAGCCCATAAATCAAGGCGAGGCAGCCCTTGCCCTCAGAGCCATCCCTTTAACCACTTCCACGCCAGTCCCCCCCCGCCCCAGTGCCCTCGTCCTTGTCCTGCCAGCTGTGCAGCAAAACACGGGATTCAGGGCTCCAGGGCCCTTCGGGATGCGCTTCTCCTCCTGCCTCAGGCCGGGGATTTGGGGGGTAAAACAGAGGATCCCTCTTTGAATTTTAGTCGTGGTCTGCCACCCGCAGAGCCCAAGGTTTTCAGCGTTCAGCAGTAAGGAGGGTTTTCCCTCGGGAAAAGGGGGGGGAAAAGGTAAATCAGCCTTTCTCTGTGGCATCAAGGGAAGCAGCAGCAGCAGGAATTTGGAGACAGGTTCCTCGCAGGAGGAGGAGGAGGAGGAGGGTGCGAACGGGACAGGGAGCTTTGGTTACCACTGTCATAAAAACGTTAAATAAGCGACAACAGCTCCTAAGCCCTGCTGATAACAGAGGGCTCAGCGTGGCCATTGGACCCCTGAATTCTCCGGATTAGATCCCTGAATTCTCCGGATTAGATCCCTGACTTCTCCGGGGGGTTCTCCCCGAGGTCTGAGCCTTTTGGGCGGAAAAGGTGTTTTGATCCACTGCTCCAAAACGAGCGCAGGAAAGGCAGCGTGGATCCTTCACTCCCAAACCAGTGCCCCCGGGGGGCCGGGATCCACGTGGATCCAACCTCTCTTTGCAGTTATTACGTGATTTGGGATTTTTAATATATATTTTTCTTTACGCCCGTGTTTCGGCAAGGGACGGGATTGAGGCAGATCCGTCCCCAAACCCCCCCAGATCACGAAAGCGCTCAGACACCGAAACAGAAAATAATCCTTGTGCCCCGCACTCCACGGAGAGCGACAGTCCCTCCTCTCCCTCCCGTCTCCTCTCCACCTTTCAACCACAGCTTGGAAAACAGAGCAAGGAGGAGGTGGGGGCGAGAGAAGAGACAGATGTCTGCGGGTTCAGCGTGATATACATTTACTGGAAGAGGTCCAGTAAGCCTGGCCTAGCTTTAATTGAGTTCCTAATAAGAGAGTTTTGCCTTGTTAGCTGCCACCCCCAAGAAGCATTTCCTTAAGAGATGTTAGACCTGCCAAACTCATGCTCTGAAACGTATGAAGTGGGTTTTGGGTGAGTTTAGCCACCAGAAATCCTCATGCAGTCATTTATCTGATTATGCCCTCGGTTTTAGCTGTTCAGGCCTCCTTTAAAAATCATATGTTTGTGCTTAAACGTAAATAAACCCAATTGCTCTGCTGAAACGGGGGAATCACGGCTGTGCTGAGCTTCCTATTAAAAAAAAAATTAGTTAATGCAGCTTGGGAAATTCACTAGGGTGGGACGGAGCCAGGGAGAGGCTTTCATAGAAAAACCAGCATTTTGGGTGGCCCGGGGGGGGTTCCCCGAGGCATCCACACCCGTTGTCCCCAACACCGAGCTCCCCAACAGAATTAACCTGCCAGAGGCACAAAAATGCACATTTAAGGCTGGCTTTTACAGCGAATTTTACACACATCACGGTGAGACTCCTCTGTGTGGCGTGGCTCCTGAGGCAGAATTCCTGTCTGGGAGGGGAAGCTCAGAAACGTGAGGAATAAAACAAATAGAGCCGTGGAGGAAGACGAGCAGGGAGGTGCTTCCCAGCAAACAGCACGGTGTTGGCACCGGGGATAAACCACCTTGCTGAGGACAAGGAAGGAGTTTAAAGTTTAATCCTTGTGCACAAAACCCACCAGAAACCCCGGTGCCATCACCCTGTGGATGCTGTCGGGACCACGCTTGCCCTGCGGCACAAAAATCCCACCCCGAATGCGGCCGGGACAGAGACGCAGCAAAATTTATCAACGACCCGTTAATCAAAGGAGTTTGGATGGGGAAAACAGGCTTCCAGTTTGTCCCAGCTGAGCACCTGCCTCCCCGTCCCCCTCACGTGTGTCCCACCGGGATGCCCAGCGCCGCCTCCATGCCACAACCCCACAAAATCCACCCCACGGGCACCTTTTTTCGCCAGTTCTTGTGAGCTTGAGACTTTCTTCCCCCAAGCACGTGGGCGAGCTCGCCCACCGGGCATCAGCAGCAGGAACTGAGCCTGTGCAGGGACATCTGGGAATCGCCCCCATGGAGATTTCCCAGTGAGAAACCAGGGCATGAAAGCCCACGATGAAAACGGGCCGGACGAGACAAAACCGGCTTTCACAAAAGCACCCTGCACACAGCGCATTAACCTGTACCTTTACACATCAGACACGACGGCTATCCTGCATATTTTAACTTATTTTTGCTTCATTATTTTGCTTCATTATTTTGCCTGATGAGCCCAGGAAATTTCTGCTAGCACCAAGCCCTTTTCGCTGCACCGACCGTGGCCCCGCGATCTCCGAAGCTCCCTTCCAGCTCCAGGGGGGGAGGGTTTGTGCACGCAACAACCCGACATTTTCACAAGGGCTTTTTCCATCCCCGGCCACAGAAGGGGGTTGTTGGAGAGGTTCCTGGGACTGCCAGCACTGAGAGATGTATTTTAGAGCAGATGGGGCTGAGATGTTTGCTGCTGGGAGGGAGCGGAGCGGCCGCGTCCTCGCCCCCGTCGCGATGCGATGAGTTTGCGCTCGGGTTTTGGGACAGAGAAGAGGTTGAGGCTTTTGAGCTGCTTAAATCAGTTTGCACCTCAAGAACAGGGGGGATCAGAGATCCCTTTCCAGTGATTCCCGTGGAAACTGGAAAATCAAACAGCCTGATGATCAGTATTTCTCTTTACAATGCACGCCAAGCAGTAACTCGCTGCTGCTTTCCCTGCTCATGCCAGGGAAATTAGCAGTGGAAAGCACCTCAGAAAGACCCTGTCACACCGAAAATAGAATTCCAGGCACCCCCAGGGCATTGCCATGTGCCCAGAGGGCTGAGAATACGGCATTGGGAGCCCAAAACACGCTGATTTTCAGTAGGACTGAGCTCACCCAGAAGTTTTCCTCCTAAGCGCTGTTATTTCGTAAACCAGGCAACGCTTTCACTCTCAGTGAGTGGGAAAAAGGTAAATATTTCAAAGCTGTCGAGGGAAACGGGCACGGCTCTAAAAACTGTAGCTATTCCTTAGTCGTAGAACCGTAAGAGTTTTCAGGCTAAAAACGTCAGAATCAATTCATGGAACCATGAGATTTTTCAGGCTAATAACGTCAGTATCAATTAATGGAACCGTGAGATTTTTCAGGCTAATAACATCAGTATCAGTTAATGGAACCATGAGATTTTTCAGGCTAATAATGTCAGTATCAGTTAATGGAACCGTATGATTTTTCAGGCTGATAATGTCAGAATCAATCCATGGAATCGTATGATTTTTCAGCACCATCGTGTCAGAATCAGAGACAAAAACGCCTCAAACACAGCAGCGCTCGCAAATCCACTCCCCCTTTCCCGTACTGGTTTATTGTTCTCGTATTTGCCATTTTCTGCTGCAGTTGGCCAGGTTTTCGTGCCCACTGCAGCGCCCGAGGTACGTGTACGAGTCCCAAGGACAATTCCTAGATCTGCCCGCTCATCCCCGCTCCTCCAGAGAATAAACCTGCTCAGAGCACGCTGGGAGCTGTTTCCTAATGCCATCATTTCACCAGCTGGGAGATGGATTTCTGTTCCCCTGGTGCTGCTTTTCCTTAACCTTTCCCTGCAGTGCCACTGCACAGCCTCTCACGCAGCTCTGGCCACGTTTGTGTTGTTGGAAGATCCAAAAGCTCTTTCTGGAGAGGAAATCCATCGGCTCCCCCCACCCCCCCCTCCTTGAGTTACTCATCCTCTGCAGCGCTCGGGCTGCCTCGCAGCTCCTCTGCAGCTCAGGCACATCCTTAAAACTGCACACGAGGCTAAAACATTCCAAAACCCGGGGTGGGGGTGGTGTTTGGGTCATTTCTGAAGGAGGGAGAGGAGGAGGCGAAGGTTTCCCGGAGCTCTCGCAGGGAGCCCAGGCCAGGAATCGATGCCTGAAGCTTTTCGGGGGGTCTGGCTGCCCGGGACAGTTCGGGACCCGGGCGTTTGGAGCTGCTCCACCGAGGTGCAAACAGGGAAAATGAGGCACTGCCAGCTCTGCAGCCGTGCCACGAGCAGGGAAGGCACTCGGGAGAGCTGCTGGCCCCGCGGTGAGCTTGCCTTTACCCCCAGCCTCCAGCTGGTTCCCTTCTCCCAGGTGTCTACCATGCCAGGAATGCCAAACCACCCCCAGTCACAGCTCCAGGCACTGCTGGGACCCCCAACCCTTCACCCTGATCCCCCCCCCCAGCCCCTCCGAGCGGGACGGGAGCCCTGGAATTGGGGCTCTCCCTGGCTGCCAACATCCCAGCGCCACGGAGGGATGCAGGGACACCAGGCTTTGCTCCAGCAGGTCCAGGAGGCGTTGATGGGGCTGGGAGGCAGAGGAGGCTGCTCCGTTTCCATTCTCTGAGGAAACTAAGAATTTTTGTGAAAAAGCGAGCGAGGATTTGGCAGCAGGCGGAGGGTGGGGACGCCTGCCAAGGCCTGGACAGCTGTACCTTCTTCACTAGCAAGTTGTGTGATCAGCGAGGGCCGCGCTGAGAGCCAAGAGGAGTTACCAGAGCTGCCACATCGCATTTGGCTGATCCTCCCTCTGGGAGACACCTTAAAGAAACAAACCCACCCTTAACAGCTCCGCCAGCGTCAGCACAGCAAAACCAGGGGTCACCTCGCAGGCCTGGGGTGCTGTTGTGGTGCTCCCCCCCCGCCCCCCGCTCCTTTCCCCAATTTCTGATCCAAGACCAGGGGACAGGGGAGGAGGAGGCTTCTCCAAGGCTGTTTTTCCATTTTTCTGCAGCCTTGCTCGCGTACCGCAGCCCTGCCTGCCCCTCCCATGCACGGCCGGACCTTCCCCGCAGCTTGAAATAACCCAGGAAATTGTGCAAAGGCTGCGGCGGGTCCCGTCCCATCCCGCCCGGCTGCAGGGACACCCAGCTCGGCAGCTTTGCTGTCCCCGCACTCTAAAATTTACCCTAAAGCTTTTGTCTGCTGGGAGGGGGTCTTCGAAATAGCAGGAAGGTCGCAGCAGAAGGAGGGAGGAGGGAGGTGTGATGGGCTTGGAGGAGATTTGGGGAGCACTGATGTGCCTGCAGACCCCAGGCCGTGGCTGGGGGAGCCTCCACTCCCCTCCCCTCCCAGCAGAGCGGGTGACAAAAGGCTCTCAAACAGAAAAGGATGTCTCCTCAAACAGAAAATTATTCCCCCTCCTCTTGGAGGGAAAAGCGAGAGATCCGTCCCCAGGTGTTACCCCAGCCCTGCCCGCCCCCTGCACCTCCAGGCACTTCCCAGGCTCGAAGATTTCATTTTAAGCTGGCCGCTGAAACAGCCCCCCGGGCCCCCGAAGCCTCGCTGCACGCAGCCTGCCACGTGTATTCCCATTTCCCTCGCAAAGCTCGCCTTCCCTTCGCACGCATCTCCAGAAGGCCCTTCCAAGCCGCCGCAGCTCTCCCCCACCCCGGCAGCCCCAGATTCCCAGGCCGGGAGACGGAAAAGGTTCGGGAAAGCGCAGGAGCTGCTGACTCAGCACCTGCTGGCACTAGAGGGCAGGACAAACTGCGTTAAGCGGAGGGTAAGGTGGGCTCGGGGCTGCATCCGAGGGGAGCGTGTCCCGTGTGTCCAGCGGGGAGCACACGGAATGTCTGGGAGCGGCCAGGAGCTGTCTGACCGCCCGGGAAAAGGAGGAACCAAATTTTGCGCTGGGCGCATCCCACATCAGCGATCAACAGCAGAACAGACTCCCGGGTTATTTAATTTAGGGTCAGAGCGTGGCATCGGAGGTGCTTGCACCTTGCAGTCACAGCTGCCTTTCTGACAGAAAAAACTCATTTTTCTGGGAGAAAAAAAAAAGAAAAAAAAGATCCCGTTTCTCTGCCGTGTTTTCCTGAGCGCGTGATTAAACCCGCCCTGCCCTCCTCTTAACGGGAGATTTTAAATCAGCAAGCACAGGTCCGCTCCACCCCTTTCTCGACAGCCACTCCGGCGAACAGCCCAGATCGTAAAAGGTGACTCCAAGAGGGTCGGGCAGCGCAGTCCTTTCGTGAGGGGAAAACCCCCCCCAGAGATGGCAGGCGTCGGGAGCAAGGCGATTTGCGGGTCTAAACACAAATAAAACCTCTCAGGCCTCCCTAATCCTGCGGGACAAGCACCCCCCAGAGCTGCTGGTGCTCGCAGAAAGCATCTGCCCTTCCCCGAGGGACCGAACTCCTCAAAAACGCGAACGCTGGGGTGCGTGAGGAGCAGCCGGACCCCAGAGGGATGCTGTGCCCACGGGGCTCCTGCACGGGCCCAGAGCCACAAAGGACCCCCCGAAAACCGCACGCAGAGCTGGCAGGGCCATCCTAAAGATCCCGGGGCAGGGAGAGGAGAGAGGGACAAACCCCAAAATCCGAGAGATGCCGCAGATTCCTTAGGACAGAGTCACCCAATGCTGCCGGGAAGGGGGAATCGCGAGGGTTTGGCTGCGATTTGGGAGTGGAAACGCCTCGGGCTCTGCTGCTGAGGAAAAAAAGGGGAGGGGGATCTGTAAATATCCACTGCAAAAGGGGGCTCGAAGGGCAGCGAGTCGCAGAGGTGATGGCTGAGGGGGCATTGCTCTGTTCGCCTCCAGCCTGCTTCCCGCTGGTTTTTGGGCAGCGGAGGAAGTGCCACGGGATGCTGGGGCCCTTTCCGGCTGATGGCCCTTGTGTGTGGGGACACCTCCCACCAGAGCCTCTGGGCTAGGCGAGAGGGTGGCACCTCTGATGGCATGGCACCGGTGGGTTTGGCTTTCCCTGCACCCACGGCCCACCCTGGGCTCATCTCCCCGAAACAAAAGGGCCGGGCTGAACCCACTCCCAGCCCGCGCCCACCTCGCCCCGCAGCTTTGCCTCAGTTTCCCCTCCAAAAAAGCAGGCGTCGGCACTCACAGCGCCCACCTGGCCCCCTCCCCAGCAGGCAGGACCTTGCCAGCACAGAAGGGACTCGCTGGGACCCCCGGCTGGATTTAGGTTTCGCAGCCTCCCGTCCATGGCAGAGATCTAAACTGCAGATGTCGCCGAGCCTCAGATTCGGAGAGGGACGAAAACGGAAGGAAAAAGGTTAAGCAGCTCTGTGAGTCACTCCAATACACGACCTACTGTTGATTTAGAAACCTACCTCGGCTGTAAATACAGAATAAGCTCCTCCAAAGTGTTTAACCTCTTGTATTCTGGCCAGAAAAGCTAATAAATGAGAGGCAAAACATCCCTCCTGAGTCACAGAAGCAACAGAGCTGGAAATCCCTGCCGTGGGGTCAGTACTGAGAATAAAGTGACCCAAAACAAGCGGCCTAAGGAGGGGGGGGAAGAATAAAAAAAAAACGAAAAAGAGGTATTAGTGGGGCAGATAATGAAGAGAGCAGGCTGTGCTGCTCTCTGGGATCTGCTCCAGGCAGCAAAGGCGGGGAATAGCTTCCCAAACAAGCAGAGAGGGGCTGTGCCGTGGATAAAATAAAGTACAGCTCAAACCAGTGGCAGCACTCCGGTGCCACAGGCACCCACTTGGTGCACCCAGACTCTCCTTGGAGCCGCACAGACTCATCACACCCATTACGATCCCAAATCATTCATCCACAGGCTGCTTTTTTAGGGGCTGGGGGGCGAAGGACACCTCAGCTGGGTGACTGGGGAAGGGCTGGGAGAAGAGCTGAGAACAGGAGAATCAGCGTTGCTGCAGGTCTTGCCATGCACCAGCGCCAGGGAAGCTCTGGAAGAGGGCAGGCTGTGCATGGAAACATCCTAATTCCAGCCTTGGAAGCATCCTAATTCCAGCCTTGGAAATGTCCTAATTCCAGCCTTGGAAAGCCCTGTGAATTTTGGAAGGCAGCTGAACCATCCAACCCCCTCACACCCCCCCCCAATATCTTGTTGAATCATCTTTTGTCTTCAAAGCAGAGGGTGTAGCAGCGGAAGGAGAGCTTTCCCTGGGATTTGAGGCACTGAGTGGGAGTTGAGAGAAAGGCCAGCATCTGCTGATCTCAGGGTACCACCAGGAGAATTCTGCACCGGGAGCCCGAGGAGGTCACTTGGGCCGGAGCCATCCCGAGGCCTCCGGTCCGAGCAGGATCCCGCGAAGCGACCAGGGCAGCCAAGGGGGGCTGCAGAGCCCCAGCAACCCCGCTGATCAGAGGCAGAGCTGATGAGCAAGCACTTGCAGCGCGCGTCGGGCTCGAATCTTGAATCTTTAGGCGTGATCTAAGTCGGCAGCGCCGCGGCTCGCAAACCGCCGGGGGTTTCTGCAGGGATGGGGATGCTTTAAATAAAAATAAAAGCCACCACTCTGGTCGGCACGCAGACGAAAAACGCGGGGCAGGGGGGAGCTCTCTGAGTAGTGCTGATGGATAATTCAGACCCAAATACCTCTTGGAGTAATTTCCCTCCAGTTCCTCCCCACTCCAAGGCAATTTTCAGCCCTAATCAGACGTGAACTGAGACAGGATTCCAGAAAATGTATTTTATTTTAAGCTCTTTTTTTTTGCTGCTTTTGAACTCTTCAGAGATTACGTGCTCAAGCTTTTCCACCTGGAAACCCCGAGGCTGGGAACTTACCCTATTAAAAATTACTACATTAGTTGATTAATTAAGACATTACATAATCTGCTGGGGCCTTGTGTGAGGGAGGAGCCTCAATCAGCGGGATAAGTGATATTTTAGGGAGCTGCTGGCACCGACTTGGGCCTGGCACACAGCGAGGAGCCCCAAACCGGGGGAAGGCACAGCACGAATCCGAGGGATGTGGGAGGTTAAAAACCCCTCCCGGTGGTTTCAGAGCTGCCCACCCTCTGCTCTGTCCCAGCAGCACCAACGGGGTCAAACCCCAGAGCTGCAGCATCACAGGATGCTTTAACCCTCTCTGTGGCACTGCGCAGCTTCAAGCAGCCAAAACTTCCTCTTTCCGACCCCTTTTTAGGGAAGGGACAGGGGCTGATGAGCAGACCAAAGCCAAAGAGACGTAGGGCCACTCCAGAGCCGGGAGTTTTTTTGAAAGACACCAAGTTTTCTTGATCCCGTTGAGGATTCCAGCCTAAACTCGTATCCAGCAGCCTTCACCCTTTAGTTACTCCTTGGATCTCTCGGGAAAACTGAAACCCCTAATGCACAAGGCCGACATAAGCGAGGCTAAAGCAGCACTGCCAGGTTTGGAATACACAGCTGGAAGTCCAGGTGAAGGCACAAGGTTGGTCCCGAGCTGTCCCTACGTGTCCTGGGCTGTCTCCATGTCATGGACTAGGCCACAGCTCCTTTTCCTGGGCAGGCAGCCCACGGGCATTCCCTTGCTCAGCCAACAGGACGGCTTGGCTGGATCTCATCAGGGGGCCAGGCAGTGAGCCCCCAAAAATTCGGCCCCTCATCCCCAGCCCGTGCACGCAGGGAGGGTCTTTGCACCCGTGGAGAAGGGGAGCAGATCCCCTCGGAGCAGGCACAAACCACCAGTTCCTGCAGCCAGGGCCTGCCTTGTGGCTGGCCAAGCACTGGAAGGAACAAACTCGGGTCCTTTCACGCTCAAAGGTCTTTAAGGTCCCTTCCAACCCAAACCAATCCATGATTAATGGAGCAGAGATGGAAATCATTTGGATGGTGCGGCACTGGAGGAGTCCAAGAGCCTCATCCCCTGGACTTAAGGCCATCCCAAAAGCAGAGGTGGAACAGCCAAGTGAGGAGATGGGAGTGGAATGAGGATATATCTCTGGAAGGAAAAGCGATGCCAGCAGCTCTCCTTCAGTCTCTGGAGCTGGCACAGTCCTGCCAGCCCCCTTATTCCTCCTTATACCTTGTTTGGGGGGCAGCATGCAAGCACTTGGAAGGGAAGGAAGAAAGCATTTAATAAGTCTGAAATAATTTGTTACAAATTCATTAGCTATTATTTCAGCTGCGTGACCTCCTGAAGGGGCTTTCTAGAGGGCCAGATTTTATGCAGCCAACTGAAAATATAAATAAGTATGGAGAGGGCAGGGATCGCTTTGTTCAGCCAAACCGTGTGGGATGTCAGGTTAAGCTTCCTGTCGGCTGCATCCGTGCACTTCCAGGAGGGGAGCACTTGCACTCCCTCTGCCAGCTCCAGGGAAAACCGTGTGCCACGGGAACTGGGCAGCCTCCCCCCCCCCAAAAAAAAGGCTGCGTTTCATTCGCTCGTTTATCGGCGCTGATTTCAGCCCTTGCTGCTTTTAGGGAGCCTTTAACTGGAATGTCCGTGTGTGTACATTCACACCGATACTGACCGGTGGGGAAGCGCCGTGTTGGAGGTGAAATGTGCAGTGCACATACGGATACTGATCTTCCCCACCCCTGCAAGTGTCCAGAGCCAGGCTGGACGGGGCTTGGAGCACCCTGGGGCGGTAGAAAGTGTCCCTGCCCGCGGCAGGGGGTGGAATGAGAGGAGCCTTAAGGTCCCTTCCAGCCCAAACCATTCTGTGATTTTATGGTATGATGAGGCCCATCCGTGTGTAAGAGTGGCAACTATAAACTTGAAGAGAAAACAAAAGCATTTTTAACAGGCAAAAAGCACACAGAGGAGTGAAAATTTCTTAAATTAAGTCACCCCGGCCGTCCTCCACGCCCACGGTGTATTTAATTAAATCCGGGCTCACAGATGATCCGCGTGTTGTGTGCAGAAGCACGAACACGTTTCTCCAGACGGAGGCAGATCCAAGCTTCCCTCTTCTCTCCCTGCGTTCAATTTGACCCCCCAACAAGCCTCCAGACCCCCTCATTTCAGTCGCCGAATCCAACACCCAGCCTCCCTCCCGCTCCGCGTGCACCACGTGCGGATTTCACCTGGAGAATGCTGCGCTTAAAGAAACATCCTGTGCTGCAAGCATGAACCGTGGGTAAAACTCAGCTGTACAGAGCAGGAAAGCTGTTCAGCCTCAGAACCAGGGGTTCCCATCACCCCTGGGAACATCCAAGGCCAGCTCGGATGGGGACGGCTCGGAACCCACGGCCTAGTGGAAGGTGTCCCCGCCCGCTCGTGAAACCCAGAGAGGAGCAGCGCTGCCGAAGCCGGAGCCTTTGTTCGGAGCAGATGCTGCGGGGAGCTGGTCCCGCTCCCCCCCGGAGCGGGGATTGCATCAGAGCGGCGGTGACACAGGTTGTTACCCCAGCGGGAACCTCGCAGGGGTCACTCTCCGAGGTTCAAGCGAGTCCAGCTTTTGCAGCTGGCAAACCTAAACAAGACCAGCCGGCTGCTGTCGAGCTGAGTCAGCCCGCCTTGAAAGCGTCCACTTAACCCGTTCGTTTAATCACCCAGACCCCAAACTCCTGACAACTGCGGACAGCAAAACACACAGCTGCCTTTCGCAGCGCGACAGGCTAGAAAAGACCGTGGAAAAGCGATTTTCCAGGGCTTTTTTTTTTTTTTTTTCTTCCCCCCCACCCCNGGGGTTTTTTTTTTTTTTTTTTTCTCCCCCCCCCCCTCCCGGGGCTGCCGAGTGCGTGCTGCACACAAATCATGTTCCTGGGAGCCGGGCCGCTCTGAGTCAGCAGAGCATGTGCTGCATCCCGCCGCAGCCAGCGGCACGCATTTCAGCACCGGGCATGTGATCCCGTCCTCCGCCAGGCACGGACCGGCCGGCTCGCTCCGCTCCTCTGTCCCACCTCTGCCCGCTCGAAGATTCGAGCCTGTCTGTTCCCCTTTGGAAAAAACAGCGGCAAGGGAGCGATAACTTCGCTCTGCCTCTCGCGAAGCCGTAAAATCCAGAAGTGTGATGAAAAGGTGATCCCGGGAGCTCTGAAGGGGATAATTTATCGATAGGGAAGAAACACGAAGCAGCGGCGCAGACAGCAGGCAGAATAGAGCGGGATTTTAGAAATCTTTAGTCAGTGATTGCACGGGCGATCGAACCCCTCGGGGTGTTCGTGTTTTGCGGGAGTGGAGGCTCTCGGAGCAGGGCAGAGGGCTGGGGAGCTGCCGGCGCTATCCGGGCTGGGAGCGCGTTGCCAAAGAGGCTGTGAGTAAGAGCTGGCTCCCTGTCCCCTCCCCGCGCTTTGCCTGCCCGGCCCGACCCGCGGAGCAGTTTCGGGGAAGCCCATAAAGCAGCTGGCCAGCCCCACGCCCAGCGCGAGGAGTGATGCTGCTCCCGGGAGCCCTGGAAAAATGATTCACGCGTGCTCGGAGCCCGGACAGGGCGCGGGGGGGGATGCGCTGAAGGAGGAGGACGGCAGCATCCAAACCCGCAGAAATAAAGATAAAATATCTCCCCCCCGCCGCCACCGAGCGGCCCCGAGGGAGATTCGCAGCCACTCTGCTGTGGCCTGCAGAAAGCCCTGTCCCCTCGGGAGCTGCCACAGCCCCGGGTGCCCAACCAGAGCTGGCAAACCACATCCAACCCCTCGTTCAGTCGGAGCCAGCCAAGAGGCTGGAAGAAAACCAGACAAAACCACGCCGAAGTGCAGCACACTCCGACAAAACAACAACAACAAAACCCAGACCCCTGCACGCTCCCAACCCCCTTCAGGCCACAGCAGCAGCCTTACCTGCTCCATGCAGAGCTGTGACCAGGATATCTCCAGAGCTGGAAGGGACCCACAGGGATCAAATCCAACCCCTGGCCCTGCACTGGACACTCCAGGGAGCTGGGGACCCACAGGGATCAAATCCAACTCCTGGCCCTGCACTGGACACCCCAAGGAGCTGGGCACCCCCAGGAAGCAGGGGCAGCCTCGGGAAGAGGCTGGCAAGGAGAGGAGGAGGAGGAGGGAAGAGGCGGTAGAGCTGAGTATAAACACCAGGGCGGGGAACGAGCTCAGTACCTTAAAGGGCTGGGGCTGAAATCTAGAGGGCTTTGTTTAAGAAGCCTGGTTCAAGGGTTTTAAACCTGGTTTAAAGGGGATATTCTGTGGTTCCAAGCATGGGTGACACCATCTGCATGGAAGGCAGCAGCTGTAAAATTTAGGAAAACGACTGTACTGTGTGGCACTTGCATTAAAGGCTGGGAGAAACGTGGGACCGAGGAGAGATGAGGGACCCAGGGCGGCTTTTGCCAGGCTTGTGCCGTGCTGATGTAGCTGCCGGGCCAAGGAGAAGGGACAGAAGGAGCCCCGGGGCAGTGGGAGATAAGGAATGCAGAGCCTATCACACCCATCTGAAAATTCCAAGTCACTGTCACCATTCCCAGGGTGCCCGAAATGCCAATCCCAGTGACTCACCCCGGCCCCACAAAACCCAGAGTGCCTCATGCCATGCCGAGGACTGCTTCCCCCGGCAGGATTGTTTGTCCTAGGGAAATACAGCTCCCCCTTCACGAGGGCAGCACCCCGTAACCCCAGGTATTTTAAAGAGTTGAGCGATTCTTGCCATAAAAAAAAGATCAGAGGGGCTTTATTGACTGCAGCAGGGTTAAGCCGGTTTATTCCGAGTGAGAATTTGGCCCCTTGACTTCAAGGAAGCCGTGCTGATTAATCCCAGATGCAGACCTGGCCGGGTACAATCCCTTCCCAAAGTCCTGGGACTGAATCGCCTCCGTTACTCAGAGCCTGGGTGGTTATCAAGGAACGAGGAACAGCACCTGCCATTTGGAGAACACTGAGGACAGGGGACTGGGATTGAGGAATTCAGGGACCTTCAGGGAGTGCCTCACAGCGGGGGGAAGATGCTGGAGCAGCATCCTTTCTCCTGCAAACATCTGGGAATGGCACCTGGGATGGGAGGCCAAAACCCGGGCGCTGAGCACAGCGGGCAAGGAGATGGGGAATCTTCCCGGCTTCTTCCCACCACGGGCTTCCTGTGGTCCTCTGTAAGGATCCACAGGTGTGAACGCAGGATTAAATCCACCCACGCCTCAGGGGAGCTGCCCCAGCATCTCTTTGGCGGTTCTGAGGAGCAAACGCAGCTCCGTTCCTACTCCAAATGCCACGGAAAAGGGGTCTTTTTCCAGCTCTTTTTTCAGCAGCCACCTCCAAGGACAAGGCAAGGTTTTGCCTCCCAGCGTCGTGGGCACGAGTGCCATACTTTTCGCAGGAAAAACTAAAACCCTTGACACGTGTGCCCATGGAGAGATGGCAAAACTCTTCCACGTGTGGATAAACACCAGAGTAAACCGGTTCCAAGGTGGGTGTTGGTGGGTTTGTGGGTCTGAAACGCAGAGCGGGTGGTACCCACCCCGCCAGGTCACTCACGCAGGGGCGGAATTCAAAATGCCTGGCTGTAGGACGCCAATCTCCCTCCCCAGATTTCCCCCTGAGGGTCTCTGCCCCACACTTGCATCGTGCAGGCCGGGGCGGGGGGGACTCCGAGGGCTGGGCTTTGCGTGCGGAGGAGACTCGGCAGCTCCGCTGGGGAGAGGGAAGTGCCCGGGCTCGCAGCTCCCTCGCTCCAGCCCGGCCTCGCGAGCCGTGTTTGTGAGGGCCGGCACCTGGAGCGGGACGGGACCCGAGGACTCACGGGCAGCGGCGCACGTACAGCTGCGCACATCTGGCCCGCAGGTGCCTCGGCTGCTCTTTGTCAGGCACATGAAAAAGCACCCCGAGTTCCCGGGGCAATCGTACCTGTCCCGCGGATTGTTCCCAGAAGCCCCCAGAATTCCGTGGATTTTATGTCTCTGCTTTTTAGTGGCTGGCCCCACGTTTTCGTCGTTGTTGTTGTTGTTGTTGTTGTTTGTTTTCCCGTTATTATTTTATTTGAAAGGAGAGGTTTAAACCCGAGATGCTTTTAAAACAAGGGGGTTTTGTTGTTATTAATTCCACTGGCATCGATCCACGCAGCTGAGTCACTCCTAATGGACAGCCGTCATCCTTCCCCTGATTTACTCCTCGGAGTAGATGCTACTCCAGAGCCGATGAAAAGAACTGAGGCTGTTCCTCCTTGTGCTCAGCCACAGATACAGGCCAGACCCGCTCCCAAAATATTTAATCTACGCGAGGACAGCGGGGAAACGGGTAGGAAAGGTCTCGCCCGTGGGGCGGGAAAAGCCCCGGAGCATCCCGCAGGGACGCTGCCGCTCCTGAGGTTTGGGAGCTGCAGCGGCGCACGGGAAAGCCGCGAGAGCAGAGGAGCCGCTGGCTGAGCGGGCCAGCCCCGGAGAGGTCCCTTGGAAAAAGAAGAAAGCCACAGATGTATATGTTTATTTTTAGAGAAGGTGTTTTTCCTAGAATTTGTGTTCCTTTGGCAGGAAGGCCGAGGGGGAGGAGGAGAGGTTTCCCTTCGGCCAATAGCAGCGGCTCTCCCAAAACGGGGTGGAGGCACAAGGGCGTTCTCACAGCGCCGCGTCTCAGCCGCGTTCATCCCTGCGGAGGCACGCAGGGACCAGAGACCGTGTCCGAAATTAAATGTCCTAAATTAAATTCCCCCTTAGGCTGCAGGCTGTGTCCGTGCCGGGTGGGATCCGTCGCACCTCAGCAGAAGCGGATGGTGCCGCCTGTGACAACCCCGTCCTCCTTCCCTGATTCCCGCCCGTTCCCGCTGCTTTGGGCCCGTTTCGGGTGCACGTTTCGGGCAGTGCCTGCCCAGAATCGCCGGTGCTCGGGCAGCTGGAGCCCGGCTGGAGCCGAGAAGGCCGCGGGATGTGGGGCTCGGGAGGCAGAGGAAGGTGGGACGTGGCTGCTCTCGGAGCAGCGTTTTAGGGGCGCGTCGGTGTCCGTGCAAGCTCTCCTCCCTAGCCCTGGGTATCTCCCTGGGGCTGCACTGGAGGGACACCTCGTTCCTTGCCTTTTCCTCACTTTGTTCCACGCCTTTCTCCTGTGGCTTGTGCGTGAGGGACTCGGGGCAGGGGATTTGAGCCAAAGCAAGCGATGATGAGCTCTGCTAGCCAGGAGGGCTGGCGGGGGCCATCTCCTGCCCCTCCTTGCCCCCCATCCCTGCCCACTCGGGAGATGCCGCTGGTGTCCCTCAGTGCTTGTTCCTCCGAGCCACCCAGGAGGCAGCTCCGATGGTTCTCCCAAGCACTGGAGCAGTGCTGCTTTTCCCTGCTCCGGCTGCTCAGCAGCAGCTGCCGCCCCTCGGCAGCTCCAAACTGCCTTTCCAGTGATGTGCTGCCAGGGCTTTAACGAGGGGCTCCCACAAACCTGCCTCCTCCTCCTCCTCCTCCAGCTGCCACCAGCCCCGCTCGGCCTGTGGAGGAGTGCAGGGCTGGGGGAAATGTGCCCTTTTCGGGGGGGGGTTCTTCCTGTTTAAAGCTCTTTCTTTTTGTTGTTGTTGGTTTAAAGCTGTTTTTATATTTGTTTTAATTTTCTGGCGAGGGAGGGACACGGCGCCTTGGGGCAAACATTCCTGACTGCCCGAATTTTGCTGCAGGGAGGCAGGGCGAAACACAGCCACTCTGAGCATCCCGGCAGCAAAATGCATCGTTGTTCGGCATTCCCTTCTCCTCCCTGTGCTGAGCCCAGCCCCAGGAGACTGATTTTAGCTGGGCTACAACCTGAAATGCTGAAGAATTGACTTTCTCTAGGTGTTTCGGGCCCCAAAGGACAAGTTTTTCCATGGGGAGTTGCTGAGCCCACAGGTAGCAGCCGTTGAGTTCCTCTCCTTGGTGAGCATCCCTCTCTTCTTCTCGAGGGGTTCATTCCATCCAAGGCCAGGCTGGATGGGGCTTGCAGCACCCTGGGATAGTGGAAGGTGTCCCTGCCCATGGCAGGCGGTGGGACGAGGTGGGTTTTGAGGTCCTTTCCATCCCAACCCATTCTGGGATTCTGTGGACACCAATAACCCTTCCTGCAGCAGTGTGAGGGGGGGAAAAAAATATTTAAACCAAAATTACTGAGCCATTCCTGGCTCCATATGTGAGAGGAGCACTCACAACTGGCCCCAAATTCCTTTCAGCCATGGGTGAGGAGCTTTTTGTCCAGTCCCCAGCCTCGTGGCCGTGATCCACCCTACTCCAGTGGCTGGGAGCAGAGCCAGCAGAAGGGACCAGGGCTTCTCCTTGTGGCATCCTCCCTTTAGGACCCCCAGTTTTCCGCGGACGGCGAGGTGTTGGCAAACCTCAGTGATGCACCGAGAGGGTCTGGAGAGGGAGAAGCAGCCCCAGGGGGAGGAGAAAAGGCTTCATCCCCCATTTCCTCGCGCCACGCAGCCATCACATCGCTCCCGATAGCTGCAGGACACGGGGAGGGCGCTTCACCTCCGGCCAGCCGCGGGCAGATAAATCCCCCGAGCTCTGGGAAAGGCTGGGGTCAGTCAGAGGGAGGCATTTCCCTGGACGGGGAAGGGTCCGAGGGGGGCCCCCGCGGCTCAGGAAGGAACCTCTCCGCCGGGGGACGTGTTTGGGAGCGTTTTCCCAGCTGTGGGACGCGCACACAACTGCGGCTTTGCCTTCATCTGGGAGACTTCAAGAGCGGCCGGGTGATAAGGGCTCGGGGCAGCAAAGGCAGAGCGGCCCGAGCCGGGGGGATCTGGTTTCAGTCTGCCCATACCCGCGGCATTAGATCTGATTTTGGCCCTCCCTCCGCCCCCTCGCACGGACGCAATTATCCGAATTCCTTCCCTCCCCTCCGAAGACTCGCGGCCTGGCCCTGCTGCCTTTTCCAGGGCTCCCTCCTTTCCTGGTCCGTGCCGGGGCCGGGGGGACCAGCACAAACCACCACGAGGGTGGAAATTCATCCCCCAACCCCACCTTTTTTAGCCTTCCCTGGTGGGGAAACACCCCAAAAATCAAGGGGTTTCTGCGGAGTTTAGCCTTTCCTGGTGGGAAACACCCCAAAAATCAAGGGGTTTCTGCAGAGCTTAGCCTTTCCTGGTGGGTGGGAAACACCCCCCCCAAAAAAAATTGAGGGAATTCCACTATTTTGAGGAGCAAAATAAGTCCTCAGAGCAAGGACAGGCTTAAATTGAAACGGGTTTATATTTAAATTCAACAAGCTTAAATTTAAATGAATAAATTACTATGAAATTATGATTTCTAATTCTAAGACGATAAAAGCAGGATTTTTCTGTGCCGAATTTGGGGCACGGAGATCCAGAGGGATGGGAGTCAACCTTTCCAAGGGCTCTACGTGGTGCTTGCTCACCTGTGGGGTGAGAGAAAAAAAAAATCCCTTAAATTAAACAAGCTTAAATTTAAATGGATGAACTTAAATTGAAACGATGCTTAAATTGAAATTTAAATGAAAATTAAATCCTGTGAATGCCCCATTTACCTCACCTTGGCGTGTTTGCTCTGCCCCATCTTGTTCAGGCCTTACCTCCGAGCAGAAGCAACTCAACGTGGGGCTTCTCCTTCCCCACTCACCCTAAAACGTGCCTGGGACACCTTCCCAGCTTCTTGTGCAGCACCTAGAGCAGCAAATCCTTCTTAATTAACAGCAGGGAACAGGAGCAGCCATCCCAGTGGTTGCTGCAGTTCCAGCTCCCTCCAGCAAAGGGTGCGTGGTCAGAACCCGAAGGCAGCGCTGGGCAGGGCTGGGCTCTCAGCTCGGACCCGCGCTGCTTTTTTTACTTCCCCAAGGTGAAGGGAAAGCGGGGAGGAAATAACCCGTGATGGTCCCAAAATCGCACCTTGACCTCCTCCCCAGCCCCAAAGGTGGGGCAGCGCCTTCCTGGCGTTTCAGGGATTCGGGCTGGCAGGAGCGCACATGGAGAGGGAGAGGGAGATGCTGGGCCCTGGGGGCAGAGCCTTTTTTCTGCATCCCCGACTTTGAAAGAAGCTGGAAAAAGCCGCCTTTCAAA
>VXAZ01007144.1:209510-223376 GCA_013399875.1 Gymnorhina tibicen | reverse complement strand
CCCGTTTTAAAAGAAGCAGAAAAAAGCCGCCTTTAAAAAAAAAAAAAAAAAGAGCCGGCAAAACCCACCAAAAAAACCAAAAAAACACACACACAAAAAAAAACTCCGACGGTTTTCCTGCCTTTCACATTTTCGTTTGCACTCTTGGAAATGATTTCAATCCTTTTGTAACCAAACCCACTCCGACCCTGTATAATAAGCGAAGGCCTGGGGGACCTGTTGCGAAATTTCCTGCAAGCAGGGCCGGGCTCTCCCTGCCACCTTCCACCATCAGCTCTCTGCTCCTGCGAGCGCCTCGCTGGGCTGGGGAACGCTCCTGGTGGGGCTGGGAAGCGCTTCTGGAGCAGGGAGACGCGGATCAGCAAGGGCGCAGCCAGAGGAAGCTGCGCTGGGCCCGCGCTGTGGCAGAGCATCGCGGCTGTGCCAGGTGCTAGGGCAGGAGGAACGCTCGGAAATCCCCGAGGAAAAGCTTGGGAGTGCCGGGAGAAAGCGGTTCCCATCCCTGGAAGCGTGCAGGGCCAGCTCGGGCGGGGCTCGGTCCAGTGGAAGGTGTCCCTGCCCACGGCAGGGATGGCACTGGATGCCAAGGGCATCCTCCGCGACACAGCTGGCAGCACCGGGGAGGGAGGGGAGGAAAGAGCAGCCCGCTGAGGTTTTTGGGGATTTTCCCTCTTCCTCAGCCCTGCCTTCCCCCTGCAAGCCTCAAAGTGCAGCGAGCAGGGGCCAGGTTGCTGACATGAGGATCACAAGCCAGATTCAGAGTCTTAATTTCGGAGTCGAGTCTAATTTCAGAGTCCAGTTTCAGAGCCTGATTTCCCAGAACCACAGCACGGGCTGGGTCAGAAGGCAGCTCGAAGGCAGTCTGGTTCCAAAACCCCCGGAGCACAGGACAGGATGCGGCAGGGCCGCTCCAGAGCTCTGGAAAATCTGCGATCCACGGGGGTCGGCCTCGAAGAAAATCACCCCGTTAGCCCCGAGCTGCTGGGACATTCCCGGTTCTCCAGCTGGAGCTGGAAACCGGGAGGAACCAGTGGGAACGAGGTGCCTGAGGGCAGCAGCAGCAGCAGCCAGAGCAGGGGGTCTCAGGCAGGGTTAAACGCCAGCTCTGTGCTGGGAGCTTTGTGCTGAGCTCTCCGCTCTTGGGTGGGATTTTAAGAATCCCTGGAAGCAGACCAGCTTTTTCATCCGGTTTTACCTCGCTCTCGTGTCAGCCACATTCAGAGAAGGGCAGGGCACAGCGAAACCTTGTGACCAGCCTCCACCCCCTTCTCCTGCTCGCTGGAAAAGATAATAATAAAATTAAAAAAAAAACCAAACCAACCCAGAAAATTGCTCCCTGGTATCTTCCTCCTCCCTGGATTTAATTTTCCTTTCCTGGAGCCCTCCCCTGGACAGGGAAAGGGCCAGCCTGTCATCTGCCAGACGTGGGCATCCCCAAACCACCGGGAGAGGTGGAGCTCTCCTAAGTGGTCCTGGGCAGCCTGACAAGTCCCCGAGCTCGCCTGCAGAATGTGGTTGTAATTAGATAATTAATAACTTGGAGAGGGAAAGGAAAGGAAATCAGCTAAATGGAAGCTTTCCTCAGTGGGAGGAAATAATTATATCTGCTTTTTTTGATATCTGAGCTGAGGTGGCTTTGCTGAGGGCGGGAACAGCACCTCGCCCTGCCCCGCGCGGGATGGGGGATCCTGCGGGCGCTGCTGGGTCACGGAGCTTGTCCCACAAATTCTGCTCTGTTCCTGGGAGTGTCCAAAGCCGGGTTGGAGCAACCCGGGACGGTGGAAGGTGTCCCTGCCCACGGCAGGGGGAGGAACGAGATGGGCTCTAAGGTCCTTCCCGGCCCTGGGATTCAGGGATGTTTTGAGGGACGCGTTGCTCCCGCCCGGGGATTTACCACCTCAAACTCCGGTGCAAACCAGGCCGTGCCGTCGCCAGGCTCGGCATTCGGGCTGTCCATCCCAAAAGTCCGAGGAGCCGTGCTTCCACTCGCTCCTGGCACCCTGGATCCTGCCCAGTGCCTGGATTAACTCCACGCTGCTGGAGCCAGGGGCAGGATCCAGCGCGCGCTTACGGAGCGCAGCCTGGATTTGCAGGGGAAAAGCGCCTCCCACCCAACCTGTCCCGGAAAGATCTCCTGGATTCCCTGTATTTATTTTTCTTCTCTCTTTTATTTCTTTCCCCCTTCTTCTCTCCAGACTGTCCAGTGTCTGCAACTGAAGTGGAATTGGGATTTATCCAAGTTTGTAGCTTCTGAAACCTTAAAAACCTCAAGAAAACCGGTCCAAAAGACCCCTCTTGACCTCCCTCGCTCTGAACTCTCGCGGAGCATTTCAGACTGAGCAGCAAAACGGCACCGAAGAGAAGGGGCTGAGCCTTTGCAGCATCTCTCCCCGGAACGAGTGACCAAAGAGAGAGAAGGAGAAGCAACATTCCTGGTTGTTCATCGCTGTTGGGATTTCGTGTCTGTCTGTCCGTGCGTTTGGTGTTTTTATCGCTGATTTTTTTTGGGTTTAATTTTTTTTTTTTTCTGAAAAAAAAAAAAACTTAATTCAGGAACACATTTATGAGGCATCTTTGGGCTCGAGTTTTTACTTCCCCTTAACTGTATCCTTTTTTTTCTTTTTTTTTTTTTTTTTTTTTTTTTAATTTCCAAACCTGATTTCTTGTACAGTCGTGGCAAAACTGGACCAAGGCTCTCAGAAAAAAAAAAAAACAGGAGAAGAAGGAAAAAAAAGCCCACCGTGCCCCCAGCCCCCTGCATGATTTGTTCCAAGTACAGCCTGGATTACAGACTGCCCTCCACGCTCTTGCCACCTCTCCCTTATTGCTCCATGATTCGCTACCGCTCATCCCCTCTCCCCCTTTTTTATTTTTATATATATATTTTTTTTTTTTAGGTTTTTTTTGTTTCATTTTGTTTTCATTTTTTTTCTGTTCCAGTGTATATGTTGCTTATTTGTTTTATTTATTGAGATATTTTTAACGAGCTAAGAGACTGCAATGTCGCTGTGTATACTGCTTCTCTTGCCAATAAAAATAAAGATGTCATGCAGCTACCGGGGCTCTGAGATTTATGTTCCTGACCGCACGGCCCCCAGCAGAGGCCGAGACTCTTCCTTGCACCCCACAGCGTTTTGACACTCCGAATTTTGGCTAAAAACCCTTTCCCAGGCAGCGGGTGATGGGCGCGAGCATCGCTTGTCCGGGCTGGGGTCCGCAGGGTGCTTTGGCTCGGAATGGACCCGAAAACCCAACGCCTTCCACTAGGCCAGGATCTGGATTATCCCAAATTATCCCAAATGACCTTTTCTCCCCGTCAGCTGCGGGAATGAAAACAAAAACCCCCCCAAAACCCCCAGAAAACTGCCCCGCTGCCGTTTCCGGGGCCATTAAAAAATAAATCACGTCATTCCATCCGAACCAGCCTTGGGGGTGGCGGGAAAACATTTTAGGATGCACGGATTCCCTGCGAGGTTTCCGAGCGCCAGCTTCAAGAGTTCGTTTTAAAACCAGGAGGAAAATCCCCCACATCCATTATGGGAGCTCTCACTTGAGAGTCAGTGCCACCTCAGCCTGGGCTCTGAGGTGCCGGCAGAGCCAAAACCACCACGTTAAGGAGGTGAATTTAAGAGCTGCCAGGCGACTTCCCCCCTCCCCGCCACCCCATCCCCGAGGAACGCGCGCTTTTGCATCGGTTCCTGCGATTTTGGGGCTCTCTAATGGATGTCCCCAAGGATCCGAGCCAGGGCTGCTCCCTCCTCTCTCCGGCACCGCGGGTTTAAGGATCCGTCCCGGTGGGTCGGAGCATTTGTGGCCTCTCCCTGCCGCTCCCAACGCAAATCGGCACCGGGAGCGCCTTGGGAAGCCCTTCCGTGAGTTCTGGGGGTTCGGCGAGGCTCCCGCGGGTGCGTGGCCCCGGAGAGGCAAATCCGGAGCCCGGAATGAGGGTGCAGCGTTTGTTTCCGGGCGGAAAAGGGAGTAGCTGCTGAAGCAGTCGGGGAAGAGCCGTGCCGTGGGGTTCGGATGGGTGGGCTCGGCTCCCGAGGGGAGAACCGAGGCCATGAAACGCTCCCAAAAAAGTTTGGGAGCTGTGAACTCCCCGAGCGGCAGATCTTTAGCAGCAAACACACCCGACTCCCTGAGCAGGGAGGCAGACAATTCCATCGGCTGCTGGAGAGGCTTTTTGTGTGCTTGGAATTCGTCTGGCATAAGCTGGGCAGCCGGGAGAAACCCAGACCCCGAGCTGTGTCCTGGTGGGCAGCACATGGATGCATTAATGTTTTCTTTTCCGGGCACAGGGGGCTTTTTCCACAGCATTTATCACCCCTAATTCCCAAAGGGACTGGATTTGTCCTTCCCAGTCCCACCCCTGTCCCATTCCACTTGGAGAGATTGAGGGATGCCACCAAGGGCAGGGACAGGGTGGCTTGTGCAGGAGAGGATGAAAGCAAGAAGTCCCTAAAAGCAGCGGGGTCAGGTGGGTCCCAACAATTGCACACACACACGTGGGGCCTGGCTAAACGCTGGTCCTGGATTGCTCGGTCTCTGTGCACATGAAAGGCTACGAAAAAAACCCCGAAAACCCAGCACAAACTATCCCAGCAAACCACGGAGCAAAATGTTCGCTGGGAAGAAGCCAAGCACTGAGGTGAGGATGTAAAACGCACTGATTTGGGGTTTTTTTTTTTAAATAATTTTTCACTCCATCCCAGCTCAGCTTAGCACCTCCGACCCCTCCGTTTTCAAAAGGGGGGAAAGAAAGGGTTTTTGCATTTTCAGCCCCAAAGTGCACATGAAAAAAATAATAATTATGAAAAACCCCCAAAACAAATCCAACCCCTGGGTCCCACCCTTTGGGATCTCTGTTCTCCCTGGCTTGCCCCAAGGCCACCCCGTTTTCACACAGCCGAGGAGTGCTGACAGCAAGGAGGGATGGGGAAAGGGGGGGGAGCGCCAACGACTTTTCCCAGGGGATCCTTGTAAACCTGGAAGAGCCGGTTTTGGCTGGGACCACCCAGGCACCGTTTCTGGGGTGGCAAACCCAGCCCCGCCTCGCAGGGTGACAGCAAGGAGAGGTCAGTGTCACCCCGGCACCGAGATCTTGGCTGGGGGAACCTGCATCCCACACAAACCCGGGAGAGGAGGGAGGCCAGGGCAGGACCCGCTTGCAGCTGCACGGGCAGGACGAGGATAAATCCTCCTTTTCCTGCTCTTGTGAAGTGCGGTGACAAAGGGACCTGAATCAGGGCGAGGCAGAAAGATAACAGCTGAAAAGCAGGAGTGGTGTGGGAGCAAAGCCCGCCTGGATGTGGCACCTGGGGACGGGGGTTGGTGGTGGCCTCGGCAGTGCTGGGGGGAATGGCTGTGCTCTGATCCCGGAGGGCTTTTCCAGCCTGGAGGATAAAAAGCGGACGGAACCTCTCCCGGCAGCTGCTCCAGCAGCAGGTGGGTGGCTGGGAAGCGATGGGAAGCAAAAGGAGAGGTCGGTCCCAGCAGGAGGCACGGCCCCTCCTTGGTCACTCAGACCTGTTCTCTCCGCTTTGCACTAAAAATCACACGTTTGCGTCTCTTCTTCAGCCCCTTCTCCCTCCTGCAGCAGCACAGCTGGCCGTGAGCCGCTCACCCAAACCCCAAGAAGAAGCAAACACCGCAGACCGAGGCCCTGGGAGCGCGGGGTGCCCAGAGAAGCTGTGGCTGGAATCCCTGGCAGTGCCCAAGGCCAGGCTGGACGGGGCTGGGAGCACCCTGGGCTGGTGGAAGGTGTCCGTGCCCATGGCAGGGGGTGGGATGAGGCGACCTTCAGCCGCCCTTCCAACCCAAACCATTCCATGGCTCAGCGATTCCAGCACTGCCGGCCTTTCTCCCGCGTTTTAGCGGAGTAATTCCGGGTTTTCCAGCTGTACCTTGGTGCTTTCTGTGGTTTCGATGCCATTCCCCTTCGCCTTTGTAGTCCCAGAGTTTGTTTGGAGCGTGGTAAAGTGCACTCAGCCCTTTTATGATTTCCTGTCCTGTTTCGGAGCCCTGCACTGAAAGACTTTAGCTGCCTCCTAAATCTTTTTCCAGAACTCTCCTGTCACTTTGAATATGGCCCAGCATTTTGTTAGCTTCAAGACTTTGAAATAATATCAAAGTAAACCTCAAAGGGAAATAACGCAGTAAAGGGGGAAGGCTGGGGCTTAATTCATATTTAAATAAAGATCCTTCGCTTCAGCTTGGGTTACTGTGTAAAATGACTGGGAGCAAATGGAGCTTTTAAAGGCCTTATTCCCCCCAGGGGTCTACTTTAAAACGATCAGGGAGCCCACCAGGCCCAGGAATGAAATTTGCCTTCCCAGGGAAAAATTCCGCTGCCACTGGGAAGAGCAATCCTTGGAGCTCTCCAGAACCAGGACGGACTTTTCTCCTCGCTGCCCTCCTGAGCTGTGGCCCAGAGCAATGTTTGTGAATGGTGGTGAGGCCTTGGGTGGCTCCCTAGGAACAGAGGCTGGACAGGAGTGAGGGAATAAAGGCAGGGATTTATCTGAAAGGCCTTCAAAGGTGCACCCTGGGGAGCCAGAGGCTGCTTCCAAAATGGACCCCAAGGTGGACCACGAGTCACGAGCTCTTCACACTTTTACAGGTTTGGTCCATTTGCATGTCAGCATAAATTCACCAATTAAAACTTTAGCTAATGATGTAATTTCTTCAATTTCTCCACCTCTCTAGAGGCCCTGGTTTACACCTTTGGGCCTGGGACAGGCTGAGTGTCCTTGAACAGCAAGCTCGGAGAAGATAGAAGTGTCTATCTGGCCTAAGAGAGCAGCTCACGAGCTGCAAGAAACTTGAGAGTCACACACTGGGCAACACAGGATTTGAAAAATATCGAAGTTAAAACCCAAGGCATCAGTGGGAAGGCAGACAGGATCCCTGCCAAAGCCTTTGGAGAAGGAGACGGGGAGCTCAGGATTGATTCGCATGTCAAAACACAGCTTTTTCTTCCATTTTCTTTCCATTTTCTGGGGCTAACCACGCACAGGAACGGGAGACACTGCCCTTTCCCCCTCCCAAAATGCTGGTTTTCAGGAGAGGAAAGGGCTGGTTTCCAACAGGCCTCAGCACCTGACAGGGATTTGTCCCGCTGCCGGAATTCCGAGCTGGCCGCCCGGCGCGGGTACCTCTGCAAGAGCAGCCGAGCACTCGGCTCTCCCGGGCTTTATCGGGGGGATCTCCTCCGAAACTCTCCTCTGAGCCCCACATCCTGCGGGAGCGGGGACGGATTCAGCCTTCCCCGTCCCCTCCGCCTCGGTTCCCGATTTCCTACTCCAGCCCCAGGAGCGGTGGGCGGGAGGGACGGCTTTTGCTAACGCCAGCAGCTCCAGGTCTGCCAAGAACCCCGAACAAAGGCTGTGAGAAAAATATTTCTGCGAGGAAGCGTTTTGCTGAAACATGATTCATTTCTCGCAGATAAGTCACATTTCCCCCCGGCCAACACTCGCAAAAGGCTTCTCCTCCCTCATCCCTGCTCCGGCCTGGACGATGGACACGTGCTTCCAGATGAGGGCTGTGGCTCCCCAGCGGATCTGCCCCCATGCCAAGGCGGTTTGGGGCTGGGGATGTCACTCCGGGTGTCCCTCGCTGTCCTCCCCGCCCCAGAAGGGGGCTGTCCCCGTCCCTGGCTCCGAGCATCATTGTTCTGCAGCCGGGTGTGACATCGCTGCCTGGTCGCCGTGGCTTTTCCACCAGCTCCTGGAGACAATGGGCTCCGCGGGTCATTCGCAGTTCATCACGTCTTCGGGGCTGTCCGGGCACTTGGCTGGGGAAAAAAAACCAAACTCATTCCTGCTTCGCACATGGCCGGGAGATCCATAATGGAATTTCCTAACAGCCCCTGTTGCAGAAAGCCTGGCTTGGGAGGGGCCCTGCCAGCCCGTGGCTTGCGTTCCCAAATTAGCGATCGGGTGGGAGCTCAGCAGGAGCTGGGCCAGGCACCAGCTGGCACGGCCCCGGCTCATGGGAGGTGGGGAATGTCCGTCCACGCGTCCGGCAGGGCAGTCCTGGTGGGGTGACGGACCCAAAACGCTGGACAGGGACCTCCGCGGCCACAGTCACCAGAGAATCGCGGGATGGTTTGGGTTGGAAGGGACCTTAGGGCTCATCCCCTTCCACCCCTGCCACGGGCAGGGACACCTTCCACTGTCCCAGGCTACTCCAAGCCCCATCCAGCCTGGCCTTGGACACTGCCAGGGATCCAGGGGCAGCCACAGGGACTTTCCACACCACGCGGCAAAGCTGGCAGAGTCCCTCCATGGGGCCGGACACGCACCTGCCACACCTGGGGTGAGCCGCACACAGGCCAGGCTTGGCCGCCCTTTAGATCCTTCCTGTCTCCTGGTGGCCTCGTGGCATCCCGAGCCCCCCACGTGGGATTCCGTCAGTTGATTTTTATTTCTCCTTTTTCTTCTTTCCCCCTGGGATACAGGGAGTCAGAGGAGCTGGCTGGAGCAGGAACGCGTTCCCGGGAGTTATTGTCCGGGTCTCTCTCCCTGCAGGCATCGTCATCATCATCACCCCCACCAGCCACATCCCATCCAGGTTTGTCCCTCCTGGAGCCACGTCCCGAAAAAAAAGGGAAGCAGGGGTGTGAAGGAAGAGAGAGGTGCAAAGGAAGAAGAGGATTAGCGTGAAGCACGGGCAGGAAGGGAGGCAGAGACCCTGCCTCTTGCAGACCACACATGCAGACCTCAGGGTGGAGACAGGCAGCTCCTACAGGCTCCGAGTCATTTTCCACGTATCCATGTGCCAGGTGAGCGTTTCGTTCCTGCTGGACTCTGCTGCTCGGCGCCGGGACTCAGCAGTGCCTTGCTAAGCCCCTGCTTGTTAGCGCTGCATTGAAACAGAATTAAATCAGTAAAGGCAACGTTTTTGTTGCAAAAGCTGCAGGAGCACCGTGCTGGTGAGAAGGTATTTTATATTATTAAAAGGTGCTCTTTCCTGCTGGAAATTCACAGAATCACAGCACAGTTCAGGTGGGAAGGGACCTTAAAGCTCATCCCGTTCCACCCCCAGCCACGGGCAGGGACTCCTTCCACTGTCCCAGGCTGCTCCAAGCCCCGTCCAGCCTGGCCTGGGACACTTCCAGGGATCCAGGGGCAGCCACAGCTGCTCTGGGCACGCTCCTCAACGTCCCTCAAAACGTCCATCAGATGTGCAGAGCCCTCGCTCCACGCGCTCCGCAACCCTCTGGGACGAGCGGAGCACGAAGACAGAAGCTCGGGTGTGAGAGGTGGCTGCAGGAGACGCCCCAGCACGGGCTGGGAAGGGCCAGCTCTGGCACAGCTCCGTGAGCAGACCTCAGCCCCCCGAACCTCACGCTGTGACGTGTTTACACAGCCAGACCCTTTCCCCTTCGTCAGTGCTGGGGGCGGGGGGAGCCAAAGGTCGCGCTCGGAGCCGATGGTTCCGCTTCTAAACAAAACCTCTGCCTCCTCCACCTTCCCCCTCAAAGGGCTTGGGCTCATAAATTTTCATTTAGTACCGCCAAGATGACCTGCCCCCACCACCCCTTCGCATTCTCTTTAACAAGAGGGATATTTCATCGCCCAAAACCAGCTCCCTCTCACCCCGAGTCCCAAGGTTTTTGGGGAAGCTTTGGCCAGGATCCTGCCCCACGCCTCAGCTTACCGGTGCTGGAAAAATAAAGGTGGCAGAGGTGGGAAACCCCACAGCCGTCCCTTGGTCCCACTGCCTGGCTTTAAAGGCTTGGCCGCCTGTGTTCCCACGGGATCAGGGCCCTGTTTGACGCGCCAGGGGCTGGGAAGTGCCAAACCAAACCCCGCTGCCCAAAACACGTGTGGCTGCTTTGCTTTGGAGAGAAAACAAGGGGGGGAAAAAAGCAGGAGATGCAGCTTGGCTTCCAGGCCGGCTGCCTGCGCCCCTTCACGTCCTAGGGCAGAGCAACCCAAAGTGCACGAGACAAAATGCAGAGCATCATCTGCGTTTCTCCTTGTCCTGGAGCTCTCTCTGTTTCTGCGGGCATCCCTGAGACCGCCGGGAAGTTCAGCCCTGATGTTGCTTTGCCGATCCCGAAATCCCTTATGGAACTTTCCCAGCCGTGGTTCTTTCCCTCTTTCCAGGGAAGTTTCGGGGCTCAGCTGGCGCGGGGAAGGAATTTAGGTAACCTCAGAGCAGGTTAAGAGATTTGGCTGCTCGCATCCTGCCGGTGGGCAATTTCTGAGCTCTGAGGTTCATGTCCAAGTTCAGGTTGGACACTGGAGCACCCTGGGGCGGTGGAAGGTGTCCCCTCCCATGGCAGGGGGTGGAACGAGGTGGGCTTTAAGGTCCCTTCCCACCCAAACCCAATTTGGTGATCTTCCCGCATCAACCTGGCCAGGGTTGCCTTGGCTCTGCTTTTCCAGCCCTCCTGGATTGCTGTCAAGGAAAACTTCCCCCGGTGCTGGGTCATCCCCAGCTCCCCATCCCAGCTCAGCGTGAAGGACAGTGCCTGGGGGCTGGTGCCATCGTGTGGATAGAGCAGCAGCCGAGAGGAGGAGGAGGAGGAGAGGTGGGAGGCAGAATGCTGGGAAAAAGGACAAATCCGGCATTGTCCAGGTCAGGGTCTGAGCCAGGTTCCCTCCTAGAGATGCTGGTGGGCTAAAGTTTATTTATTCCTCCAGCAGGTGAATAAATAACACAGCACAAGGATGCACCACCTGCACCGCTCCTGCCCTGCAGCGTCTCCTGCTGCCACAGCAGAGCCCCAGAGGGAGTTTTCCCCAAGGAAAGCAGCAGTGGTTGGGACTTTAGGTCCCTGCCAAAGGCTCAGGAGCTGAAACCGCTGTACCTTACTCTGCTTTCCTGCTGGAAACAGGGCTGGAACACAACCCGTGCGTGTGTCATCCCCTCCAGGATCTCCAGGACTGTCTGCTCCACCAACACAAACACACTCTCTAACCTGGAGGAGAATCAGGCTGTGGATTTTGGCCGCTGGCAGAGGGTGGGTTTTCCACTCTGGGCTTGCATCCTGCCCTGGAAGTCACAGAGTCCCCAGCCTCCAACTCTCTTGCAAAACTGAGGAGCAGTCCCAGCCCAGGATAAAAATAAAGGCTCCACGGGGCCCTGCCACTCTGGGGCCAGCTGACACAGTGGACGTGCAATCAAGCTCCTCCATGTCATTTTTCCACTGCCTCTTACAGCCCGCAGCTGAACCGGAGCCAGACGAGCAGGAGGGGTGACGGATCGGGAGCCTGGGGTTTCCTTTGGGCGGTCGAAATCCCAAGCCAAGCCCTGCTGGCTGGGGTGTTCCCATTATCCCGCAGAGCGCAGCACTGGACTCCCGNCCAACACGAGGGCTCCTTCCCAAACCCCCCATGAGCTGTGAGGGAGAGCAACCTGCCCCGGCTCCTTCGGACACGTGGGTGGGGGGATGAGCTTGGCTCCACAGGAAGGGCAGGAATTCCGTGAGGGCCCTGTCCAGGCACTTCCCAGCCTCCCTCTCTCCGACCCCTGCACCTCCCACACGCGCTCCCAGCCCCTGTCACGTTTTTGGCTCCCCCCAAATCCCCACTGCCGCTGAGCCCTTGCGGAGCGACTCGCCCCTCAAAGTCCCGCTGGCTCTGCCGGGATGGCTCTGGATTGTGGCTCTGGAAGAGGCACAAGGGACACACCAGGGCCTCAGCCACGAGCCCCCAGTGGCTCTGTGCCGGCCGTGGCGGGGTTGGAGCACCCGTAGGTGCAGGTGGGATCCCCCCGGATCTCCCGTCAGGGCACGTCCGCTCCCAGCCGTGTCCGGCAGCGTCTGCATCCAAAAATCTGTGAACTACCCAGCCCCGCGGCGCTGCTGCGGATTAAACGGTTCCCACCGTTATCTGGGAAAAGTAGGGATTTTTCCCACGTGCCTTTGACCCATAAAACGAGCGCCCCTCAGAAAACCGAAAGGTTCTTGCCAGCGGCGACGTGTTTTCGTTTCTGGCCTTTCAAGCGCATTTCGTGGCTCGCCAAGGCTTTTTTTAGGAGGTTAAAACCCGAGGCCTCGGCTCAGGGAAGCGCTCCCAGCACGTGCCAAGTGGGGCTGGGGCGCGCTTGTGCCTGAGCACGTGTCGCTTGCCAAAAATCATCTTCCTCCTCACCGACTCCTCGGCTCTCCCCCGTTCCGTCCTGCAGGTGGAATTTGGCCGGCAGATGCGCGGCTCCCGTTGTCCGGGCAGCGCTGCCCGGGGCTTTGGGAAGGCGCGGAGAAGCCTGAGGGAGTAGGGGTAGGCGATGCTTTTTTTAAAAGCCCGGTTTCAAAAATCGCAGCAAACCGCAGGAATTTCACGGAGCGACTGACGACGGCAAAATCAGGGCGGGGAAAAAAATTAGGAAGGCGTATCTCGAGTGCCTCTAAATGAAAACTCTGATTAAAAAAAAATTTTTTTTACAGTACAAACCACTGCTCAAGTAAAATATCTAATTTCAGGCTGACTCAAATACCTCTTTACAAAGAACGTATCTTTTTTTTTTTTTTCCTTTTTTTTTTTTTTTTCCCAATTTTGGTTTGCCGGAAATTCCCATCATCTCATTTTTCACCTCAAATCGGTATTTCAAGTTTTTGGAGCTTGGCTGCTAGAGAAGTCAAGGCTCGGGTATCTAAGCATACCCCGAGAACTGGAAACAGAGCTGGATAAATGAAGAGGGAACGCAAAATTCCGACTCTCGAGTTTGTCTTTAAGGAGTTGCCAGCCACCCAGGAGGAATTCGAGATACTGAGGGTATCAAAAGGCACGGGAATCCAGTCCTCCAGCTCCAGGAAAGAAACATTTCATCGTGACAAGGAGAAGTACCGGATGGCAACCAGCCCCCTCCGAGCTTCCAGCATTCCTACCTGCGCTGCTAAATCCCCCAGATCCAGCGTGCCTTTCATCTCCGCAGCACGGCTCTCGGCGTGGAGGAAAACCTGCGGTCTGTTTTAACAGCTTCCCTCACCCCAGCCTCCCGGGCTCTGCTCCCGGCTCCATCCTCCATCCCATCCCGCCCAGCCGAAATTCCCGTGGCACCTTCCCCACCCGGGTTTGCCGGGTTGTGCTCCTGGCTATTTGCTGGCACAGGGAGACGGCACCGGAACCTCCCCGTGGTGGCCGCAGCTCTGGCTCCCTCTCCCCAGACCAAGCACTGCCCTCGAGTGCAGATTCCAGAGGAAAGGCTGTGCTGGATCTCGTGGGAATCGAACCCAAAGGTTTTAGCTCAGCAAGGCAAGGGTCGAACAAATTAATTTGGTGAACTTCCCCCATCAGGTCTGTCTCGCTCCCTCTCTCCTGCCCCGTCCCTGGAGGTGTTCCAGGCCAGGCTGGACAGGGCTTGGAGCAGCCTGGACTAGTGAAAGGTGTCCTTGCCGACCTGAGCTGAGCTTTAAGGTCCCTTCCGACCCAAACCGTTTGGGATTCGACGCACAGAGCTCACACTGACAGAGCAGCCAGAGCTCTTCCACCCACGCGGCTCTTACAGAACAAGGTGACCAACAGGGAGGGGAAAAATGCTCAAAATCGCTGCTTTTTTTTTGGATCCTTAAAAAAGTTCGTTTAATCCTGAAATCAATTAAAACCCGGGGAGGCTTTAATGGGGAGTTGAAAGCAGCGGTAGGGTCAGCTGGGGTTTGTTCCTATTGTCAAGTGGCGAAACCATCCTGTTGAATTCAAGATGTCAAAAGCCCGTGAAGCAAACAAACAAAGCCCGAGCTTCCCAACATCCGACCGCAGCGACGCGCTGATGGACACCGGGAAAAGGGGCTGCGAGCACGAGGCGAACAAACCTCCCTGAGAAGGGCTCTGCCAAACTCAAGGGGAAGAGAGGTTACGAGCGCTTGTGGGAAACGCCGCCGAGAGGGGAGGATAAAAGAGCCCAAGAACAAAAAAA
>VXAZ01007144.1:170004-198255 GCA_013399875.1 Gymnorhina tibicen | reverse complement strand
AGGAAAAAAAAAAAACAACGACCAACCAACCAACCAAAAAAAAAAACCCCCGATGGTTACTTGTGTACTGCAAACTGGGCCTCACTTCACTGTAAAGAGGATTGAAAGATGTTCCTTTTCTCCCCAAGCAGGTACAAAGGATGCCCCGGGCGGGGCTGCGGGAGCATCCCGGGCTCCCGCCCCGCTGGCACGGCCGCCCCGGGGCGAAGTCATCTGAAATGAAGAAGCTTCATGGCTCAAAAAGGTGAAAAAAACCCCTGGAGAGCCTCAAAACGAGGGCTCCCTCCTCTCTCTCCGTGCCTGCAGCGGGCCCGGAAAGCATCCCCGGGGAAGAACATCCCCAGGGAAGGTCACAGCCCAGGGAAGAGCGTTCCCAGGGAAGAGGGGGATGCTGCCAAACCAAATCCATGTCGCCGGGAGTTTGGAGGAGACGAGCTCTGACGTCTCGGGAAAAACCTTTCCATCCCGGCAAAAAGCTGAGGGAAGGGATGGAAAGGAAGGAACGAAGGAAGGAAGGAAGGAAGGAAGGAAGGTGGCATCCCGACAAGCTCCTCCGGATTCTCCAAAGGAACCGGCTCGGCGCAGTCGGCCGGTGGCTCCCGGGAACGCAAAAAGGAAGAGGAAAAAGCTTTGCCACGGCCGGCAGGAGAAATGTCAAAAAACCTTCCAGGGAAGAGCTGACAACACAAAGGGAGGTGTAAACACGGGCGCTGCCCACGGCACGGGGAGCAAAAACCCCACGTCGGTCACCAGACCCGGCAGCCGGGTGGATTTGGGATCGCAGCAGCAGCAGCGTGGTCGGATGGAGAAAGAAGCCCCAAACCGCAGCATCCCCAGGTACGCGGTGCTCTCACACCGGGGCCGTTTTTAGGGGGTGTGCCGAGGACGGGCCTCGCCGCCGGGGCTTTCGGGGTCCGAGGGCGCCCTTGGGTTTGCACAACTCGAATACTGTAGTGTCTGGGTTTGGAGCCGCGCTGGAAAGGGAGGAAGGAAACCAAAGCCTCCCGCGCTGGCTCGCGCGTGGGGCCGCGCTCCCGACTCCTCCCGCCAGCGCGTCCCGAACGGAACCAAAGCGGCCGCTCCGAGAGCTGGAAAGAAGAGAAGCGCCTGGAAGCGGCCCCGCCGGTCCCCGCGGGAGCAGGACGGGAGAGAAGGGCGCTCAGGGGGAGGCCGTGCCGGGAAGAGGGAAGAGGGATGTGCTGTGCCCTGCGCTGCCGGGACAAGGCTGGCGGCCTCTCCCGCCCGGCCTTCCCGGGAGGCAACGACCTCCTCGGGATGAAAGGAGGGGGCGGGAAAAAAAAAAAGCGCCTCCAAAACCCCCTCCCAGCGCCGGGAAGAAGAAGAAGAGGAGAGGAAAAGAGGGAGAAGAGAGGAGGTGGGGAGCTTGCGGGCGCGTCCGGCGGACAGAAAACGCCGGCGGTCCCGGAGTGTCCAAGGAGCCTCGCCCAGGGCACGCAGCGCCGGGAGCCACGGGCCGGACACGGGCATCGCCCACCCAGTGCTACCAGGTAAGAAAATTCCTTATTTTCTTTACAGAGCTACTACAAGAGAGCTGAGGAAATATACAGTCGGCGGAATCGGTACACAAAAAGAGCCCATCACGGTCCCTCCTCCTCCTCCTCCTCCTCGGTAAAACGCGCCCTTTCCCAGAAAAAAAATCAAACTCTGTCGGTCTGCCCACAGTTCCTTACACCTGCAGAAAGCTGCTCACTGTACAAAAGAGTTGAGGAAAAAAAAAAAGGAGAGGAAAATAACATGGAAAATTTAAAAGAAAAGGAAAAAAAAAAATTTAAGACGAAAAGAAAGAAAAAGGAAAATCCATGTACAAGCAAGAAAAGAGGGAGGAAGAAAGGTTTAGATGCTATTGCCGTTCGGAAAGGAAACCTGCCAAATGGAAAAGAAATGTCAGAGTCACACAAACAAGGCTTCCGGAGGGTTTCGGGAAATATCCATATAAAAATTAACAGCAAATTCAGCGTCTTTGCTATAAAAAACTCTTTTTTTTCTCGTTTTTGTTAGAAAAGGATCACAACTAAAAACCTTAAATTAAAATACAAATGTTTAGGGTAGTTGCCCAGTGGCTTAAGTGTTGGCTTTCTGAAAAACTTCCCAACCTGTCGCCTGAAAAGTCCTCGAGTTTCAACCTGGATCCTTTTCCAAAAGCACCTTTGACGTTCCAATTCCCAAATCTGTCCCTAGGGAGCTTCCAATGGCTACTGTTAGAGTATGCATTTATTACATATAGGTTTTTTTCTTTTTTTTCTATAAATGCATCATAAATATTTTTCTCAATAATTCATAGGAATCCGGTTTCTAAGCTTGGAATACATTTGGAATATACATTATACACATATATATATTTATACCTAACAATTTAAGCAATATCTCATGCTAGTTGCTTTTAATAAAAAGCATTCCAGTCTTAAAACCTGCATTTGTGTCTAATACATGCTTCGACAACCAAATTGATAAGTTCAATTACTAGATAATGTAGAAGAGAGAGAAAACATTTGAAAATTGGTTGTTAAAAATGGTTGAATTTCAAAGACCCAACAGTATTTGCCACTTTTTTGGCAACTACCTTAATTTTTTTTTTTCCTTTTTTTTTTTTCCTTTTTTCCTTTTTTTTTTTTTTTTTCTCTGAAACAGCAATGAAAGAAAACAAAACAAATCCAAACTTGTCGACAGTTTTTGGAGACGCTCTGTTCAGCTGATGCCTGCTTCCCACCATCATGCCAGCACAAGCCAAAAAGTCTTCCTTCCTGATGGCAGTCCTTGGCTTTCCCAACCAGAGGAAAAATATTCAGGAACTGCTGTGTTCTTTGTGGTTTTTTGTGTTTTTTTTTTTTTTTTTTTNGAAAAAATTTGTGGGACTTCTTGTTTTTTTTTGGTTTTTTTTTTTTTTTTTTTTTTTTTTTTTGTGTTTTGTTTTTTTTTTAATTAATTTTTACTTAAGGCATTGTTCCTCAAACTTCAGAAAATCCAGCTGCACCAAATCCATCAATTAAAAAAAAAGGCACAAACTCATCTTCAGATGGCTTTGGAGACAATAAAGCCGACTCCATCTGGGCTACCGTTCCCCCCCTTCTGCTTTCCCTCTCCTTCAGGTGTCAGATGAGTCCCTCGTTCCCTGTCCCTCCCCGTTAAAAATTCACCATCCTCTCCCAACGTTCCCGTTCCGACAAGAGCTGTCGCTGACTCACAGGCAGGCAAGAGCCATTTCCAAATATCCAAGAAATGAAAGTACGCGATGGGTCGAGTGGTTCAAGCGGAGATTGCTCAGTTGTGGGTAATCAACTTTGTAAGCACCAGTTTTACGTTAAGGTTTGTTTGATTTCGTGTTGTTGAATCTTTGATTTCTTTATTTATTCTTGTGTTCTGTTTCCGTGTTTTTGTTTTCCGTGTGTTTTTTTGTTTTTTGTGTTTTTTTTGTTTGGCAACTCTGCCAAAGACTTCCCGGGCGTCGTTCCTCTTTCCGCTCCCGGTGAGGACCAGAGGAAGAGTGCCCAACGTGTCAGTCCTTTGCTGCTCTTCACCAGTGTGTTTTTTCGGCAAAAAGAGACTCAAAGATGCGGAGAGATTTGTTTTTTTTGTGTCGCTTGCTTTGCTTTACACCTGGCTGTCCTTCCGTGGTCGGGAAACAACCGTGACAGGACGCAGGAGTAACAAGAGAAAGCTTCTTGGCAGAGCTTCAAGACGAAGACGAACAGACAGGAGAACTCCAGCTCGAAGGTGGATGCTACAGGGGAGGCTCCTCTTCCATGGGTTCGTCCTCGGGTCTGAGGGCGTTGCGCGGCCAGGCAGGGTGGGAGAGGGCGGGGAGAGAGAAAAGAGGGTTGGGCATGACACAGATGGACAATTCGTGGTGCCAAGTCTCACTCCTTGTGCTCCCGTCACCTTCCCACCCAGCCAGCTGGGATCACCTGGAATTAAACTTGCCACCAAGAAGGGGTTTTGGACAATCTGTTTTCACCTGGGCAAGGTTAACGTTTTCCCCAGCAGGATAAATTCCCTCTCGTGGTCCAAAGCCACGCTCGGAGCAGAAGGCTCGGGCACAGAGCTCATGGCCCCGCTGCTCTCCTGCAGCTTGGCAGGTCTTTTGGGAATCCACGGAGGACAGGGGGATGTGGGGAATGCAGCGGCAGTGGCTGAAAGGAGAGGATTAACCTGGGAGGCTGCTCCTCCTGCCTGAGCAGAGCTGGGAATGCGAGGATGGACGGATGGAAAACCACTGACCTCTTCTCCGCCGGCTTCACGCCCACCGACAGCGATGCCATGGCCGTCACCGTCTCCGCCTCCTCGTTCTCGCACTTCTGGGCCTCCACCAGGGAATATCCCACCGTGGAGGCGAAACGCTGCAGGGAATGCCAGTACTTGCCTGGGGGAGAGGCGACAACAGGGCCGTCAGGGCACCGTTACCGCTCCTGCTTTCCCAAACCCGGCCGCCGGCTCGCAACGGCCCGGGGAAGACTCATCTGATCCGTACGCTCGCTTCCAGGGCCGTAAGTGCTCGAAAAGTAACTCCTTTTCCACCTCAAATCCCCCAGAAACTTCCAGACCTAAGGACAAATGCGCCTGGAAGTGTCCCTCTACCAAAAATGTGGGAGAGGGAAGGATGCAGCCCAGGTCTGGATCCAGCTGCTGGCTGCCATGTGCTTTCAGTGGGCAAATCCCCGAAGGCGAAAGAAGTCCAAGGTGTATTTAGAACCATTTAAGTTGGAAAAGACCTCCAAGATCACCAAGTCCGAGCTTCAACCTTCAATGTAATTTTTATGTTGGCAGTCTGACACCCTTTTGCTTTGGGAAGAGCACAAGGAAGGCTCCAGAGGAAAGAATTTCCAAGAATTTCTCCAGGAAAATTTCAATACAACGATTTTAGCCTTCTTGGCTAAATAAACCTAAAATATCAACAACTTCCAGCAATGCTCATAGAATATCCTTGGAAAGGGCCCACAGGGATCATCGAGTCCAGCTCCTGGCCCTGCACAGGACACCCCAGGAATCGCACCCTGTGCCTGAGAGCCTGTTTCACTTCCATGCCTAGCTGCTCTTAATTAATGGGTGCCACAACACCCAACAAGATTTACACTTTTCAGAGACACTTAATTGCTTCTGAAGAAGTAAGAGCACCCTCTAATGTCAGCACAGTCTGTGCTCTGCAGAGGTTTTAGAGTTGTTAATTAGCGTTGGGTTAACAGTCGGACTGGATCGTCCTGAAGGTCTTTTCCAACCTAACCTGTGCTCTCATTCCCTAATTCCCCCTCAAGGACCGCAGCCTTGCTGGGCACGGCTCCCTCCACAGTAACACCAGTTTGTGGCTGCACAAACCCAGCTCGGGGCGCAGTGACCGCCAGCAAACTGGGAACTGGGAACATGGAGCTGGCAGAATGATGGAGAAGCCCAAGGGGTGCCCCCCCGGGGAACCAGCTGGGTCGGTGGGGCTGCACTCACTGTGGATCTCGATGACTTTCTCCATGGAATGCACCGCGTTAGCATTTGCTCTCTGCTGGAAAACCTTCTCTGGAAGAGGGTCAAGCTGGAGAGAGAGAGGAACACCGAAGAAATGTTACCGCTGGATCCCAGAACGGTTTGGGTGGGAAGGGACATTACAGCTCATCCCATTCCATCTCCCACTAGGCAGTTCTGCGGTGGGAACATGCCTGTGCCATCCCAGGGAAAGGCCTGACAGCACTGCTGGAGGGATGTTCCAGGATTTATCAGATTTCCTTCAGAAAAACCCAAGAAGAGGAGACACCTGTGCCCTCCCAGGTTCTCCACTAGTGAACGGATTCATCCCAAACCTCCAAGGCGGGCTGTCCAGAACAAGAGATGTCCACTGCTGTTAACTGTGCTGAAAACAGCACTCAAGCCCAAGCAGGGATGCTCCCCAGCAAAGAGCAGCCAGAGTTTAATAGTTAAAAAAAATCTATGGCAAAGTTTAACCTCTGCTCAAAGCCAAGAGAAGCTGCAGCCAAGACTGCTCTTATGAGCACATGGCAGCCATTCCATAGGTACTTCACGGGATGCTGCATTCCAGATTTAGTAATTATGGATTGCACTTTTTATTAATTCTCCGCTCTAAAAATAGTTCTGCTCCAAACTGGTTTCTGTATGACATTAAGTGAAGGCAAAAGCAATTCCTGGATGAGGCTTTAAGCAAGAGCTTTCCAAGGCCTCTTGGTTGACACTGAGACAAAGCACATTCCTGATTCCAGAGCACACTCCTCCTCCTCCTGAAATGACACAAACAGCCTCAGCCTGTGGAAAAGAGAGCAAAACCCTCTGGGCATAAGGCACCTGGCTGTCATCACCTTCCTGTTTGAAGGGCAGAGGCTGGTGGTGCCCACGATGGGCTGAACAGCTCGGCAGGGTAGTGGGAGAGGAACAGTGGCTAACTGGTCTGGCTTGCCATCAGCAGACCTCGGAATCATGGGGTCATGGAATGCTGGGGCTTGAAGGGATCTTAAAACTCATCCCATTCCACCCCTGCCCTGGGCAGGGACACCTCCCACTGTCCCAGGCTGCTCCAAGCCCCGTCCAGCCTGGCCTTGGGCACTGCCAGGGGATCCAGGGGCAGCCACAGCTGCTCTGGGCACCCTGTGCCAGGGCCTCCCCATCCTCCCAGGGAACAATTCCTGCCCCAATATCCCACCTACCCTGCCCTCTGCGGTTAAAATGGATTAGAACCATTCCCCCTTTTCCTGTCCCTTCAGGACCTTGTCCAAAGTTCCTGTCCAGCTCTCTTGAAGCCCCTTTAGGCACTGGACAACTTCTCCCTGGAGCCTTCTCCAGGCTGGACAAGCCAAACTCTCCGGGACTGTGTCTCTCTCCCCGCACCAAACCCACCTTTGATTTCCACTGAACCCCGTGAGCTTTGCACCGTTCTGTCGCCACCGCAGGCCCATTCCCCAGCCCTGACCCCCTCCCCAGAGCAGGGACCAGCTGCCCGGCCCCGCTCCGGTTTCATTTCCGAGCCGCTGGGGAAGGAGCCGGCTCCCGCGCCCGCACCGCGCTCCTCCCGACGCGCCAGGTTTGATCTCCGCCGGTGGATGGACGCCGGCGCTCGGGGGACCGGCGCGGCTCCCCTCATTCCCTGCCGGCCCCGGTGCAGCTCCGGGACGGCTCCCGAGCCAGCCCAGCTCCCCGCAGCCACAGCTGCCCGTCCATGTGCGCGCAGGCGGGATCCGCCGGCACGCCGTAGATCAAACCGCATCAAAGGGCCGCGGCGCGGAGCTGCAGCCGTTCCCCCCCGGCTCCCTCGCCTTCAAAAGGTTCCAGGAAAGACCTGGATAAAACGAGCGTTTCCTGCTTTCTGATGTGCGGGTAAGCCGGGGAATATTATCCTAGCTGCGCAGCCCACCTAGGGCAAGCGAGAACAGGTCTGGGTTTAAGTGTTCTGAAGTGCCTTGTGGCTGTGATTGAAACAACCAGTGGTTTTTACCTGTAAGGATCAATATTCCCTCTGCTCAACGAGACCACTCGGGCAGCTCGGGACAGACACCCAGGGTATCCCGAGTGCTGAGCTCTCCCCACAGCCTCACGCTCCCAAAAGCACCCACGGCTCGGATCAAGCACTTATTTACCGCCTGCAATCCGAGGGGCACGCTGAGCAGGAGGAATGACGTCCTCCAGGTGTTAATTCCCACTGCTTCCCTTTCAAAGTGCATCCTGCACCCAAAGGTGGATGGAGCCAGAGGATGGAGATGTGGAGACACCTTAAAGCACACAGGGGCTGCAAGAAACACCTCACAGAATCCCAGGATGCTCTGGGTCGGAAGGGACCTTAGAGCTCATCCAGTCTCACCCCCTGCCATGGGCAGGGACACCTTCCACTACCCCAGGTTGATCCAAACCTCATCCAAGCTGGCCTTGGACACTTCCAGGGATCCAGGGGCAGCCACAGCTTCTCTGGGCACCCTGTGCCAGGGCCTCCCCACCCCTGTTTCCATGCTGCCTCCCGAGTTTTCAGCTCTCCCGAGAGCTGAGTGCAGGCTGGAGCCATTCCCCGTGCCCAGAGCCTTGTCAGAACTGCCTGGGCAAGCACAAGGAGCGGGATGCTCCCTGGACATGGGGAGCTGGGATGCTGGATGATGAAAGCAGACGCTTCTGATGAATCCCAGCTGTTTTCTCTCTCGGCCTGGCTACTCTGGCCTCCCCTTTCAGAGCACTTCTCCAACAGGCTGGAAGTCAAACTGCTCCACACCTCCCTGCAGATCCAAGCTCCCTCTCCATCCTCCCAGACACCTGATGCTCACTGAACTACAACCCTCCCCAGAAATCAGCTCCCACTGGAGACAGACCCAGCTTCTCTGGTGCTGCACCTTGGCCCAAACTAACCATACCCAAAAACCCACAAACATGGTTTCAAGTTGCACCAGAGGAGGTTTAGGTTGGATATTCGGGAAAATTCCTGCACTGGAAGTGTGCTCAGGCTGCTTAGGGCAGTGGTGGAGTCACCATCCCTGCAGGGATTTCAAAGATATGTAGACGCAGCATCTTTCATCCCACTGACACTGAAACTGGGGGGCGGAAAGGCAGAAAAGATGGAGTATCTAAAGTTTTCTCTGTAGGAAAACACCCTGAGCTCTCCAGAATCCAAAATCTTGCTGTACTTCTCTGTCGTGCTCTTACCTTGCAACCACCCCCCCCAACCTTTCTGGCCAATTTCTCTGACACAAACACAGGGACGTGCAGAAAAGAGAAAATGTAACTCCAAGGAAAAAACCCAACTGCAAACCATGCCAAGCAAGCTGCCCCACGCAGCAGGCACAGGCTGGAGGACGAGAGAGGGGAGCAAAGGGAAGGGAAGGCTTGCACAACGAATTCAGAAATTAATTAAAAGAGTTGTTTTTCAGAGAGCACAAAGCAAATGACTTGGAGAAAGAACAAACCCAAAAACCCACTCTTAGCTGCTTCACTCATCACGCGGGCTGCAAAGCACAGGTGGTTTTTAAGCACAAAACAAACACTCTTTAAAGCACCGAGTGTCCGAAGGACACAAAACAACGACAGAAACTTGGCAGGCTGAGACGCCAAGGGCGGAGGAGGTTTCGGGGGTGCCCGTACCTCGTTTCCCAGCAGGGCGGACACGCACGCCTCCGAGGCGTCGCAGATGGCAGTGAGGTCGTGGCCACCCTCGAGGGCCAGCACGACGCGGCCCCCGGCCAGGCCCATCAGCTGCTTCGTCAGGTACCCGAAGCCTGCAACGAGGGAACAGAGGAAATGCAGGAGAAGGGCAAAGGTGGCGGCTGGAACCGGGCTCCTGGCGAAGGATCAAAGAATGAGGGAGGGGAATTACATCACATTAAAAACGCACCGGGGATCCGAGCGGGCTCGGCGCGTAACGCCAGCCGGGTCGGGCTGGGACGGAGCCGCGTGTCCCCCGCCAGCGCCGCCCCGGAGAGCGGCACCGCCCTCCCCCCGCCGCCCCTCAGCCCCCCAAATAAACCCAGCGCTCCCTTTGGAAGGAGGGACAGGGGTGGGTTCCTGCGCTGCTTTGGGAGGGAGGGACAGCAGCAGTGCGGTGCGCAGTGCGGTGCCCCAGAGAGGCGCAGGTCTGACATCCCGTCCTCAGCACACGGCTCTTCCCGGCTAGGACACGCTATAAAAATTCCAGGGGCGCCCGGCACTTTGATCAGATGACACGCAATACATTTCTGCCCCCTTTTAAACAAAACAGAACCGAGCGGCGAGGATTTAAAAAACGTGTCCTCAGAGCAACCTTCCCCCTCCAGGAGAAATAACAGAAAAAAAAGAAAAAACCAACCAAAAAGCCAAACAAAGGAAAAGCCAGGGAATTTCTACCCTCCGTCCCCGCTCCCTGCTCTGGAGCGAGCCCCTTTGCGAGGCGGCACATTAACAAATTAACAGGCAGAGGGAAACATCCACTGCCGAGCCCCTAAGTGGTTCTGTGAGAGGAGCAGAGCATGGCAAATTCAACCAGCAGGTAAACAAGACCTTCCCTTTCCCAAGTGTTTCTGGACAGCTCGAGGAACTTGTCTCTTGTAAATCTATTTCGCTTTATTCTTATATAAAGTTTATAGGCTCAGCTCCCTTATGAGGTTTTAAAGTTCACTGTGGAGAACAACTTTCCTGGCTGGAACAAACTCTTAAAAAATAGTCATAAAACCTTTTATTTTTTGCAAGGAAAACTGTCCTCTGGATGAATTTGAATGAAACAGTGCCAGGTAAACTCCACATAACCTGGGGGAGGGGGGGGGAGGATTTCAGTGCATCTCCGAAAAACATCCCAGACCCGAGGCAAAAAGGAGGTTTTTGTGGGTAAATAATTCTGTCTGTAATTAATTCAAAGGTGGAGAGCAAAAATATTCAGCTCAAAATTTTAATAAGGTGTCCTGGAGGAAGAAATGGGACTTTTAGTAGCAATGAGAGTGTTTACAGCTGCTATTGCCTTTTTCTGCAATTTTATATTAAAGCCAGCAGAACTCTCTAATTCAGCAGTGATGTGACTTACAAATAAATTACACAATATTACATACTGAATATTTCAAAGCTGAAATATGCAACGTTTCAAAAAAAAAAAAAGAAAATTATGAATGCTTCGGCCAGGCCAAAACATGCACCGTGAAGAGATAAATGCCACGAAAATTCGAAGAAGAAGGACGGAAGCTGAAACGAAAGACCTGAAGCGGACCACGGGAAGCGAAATCTGGGAACGCTGCCCTTTAATAGCCCCCACTTACATTTTGCTGACAGATTGTATCCTCCCAGAGGCGTGGGGTGCCCTTCCACGGCGTCGAAGCCAGACGACACCAGCACCACGTCGGGGGCAAACTCGTTGGCGATGGGCATCACTACCGTCCTGCAACACACAACACCCACGGCACGCGCGTCAGGGCGGCTCCCGAGCACGGGCAGGGGGCTGGAACCCGCTCACCAAACCCCGATTCCACGGCAGCAAAGCCCGTCTGCCTCCCTGCAGGGCGAGAGCCCCCGCTGGAAGAACTCCCCGCGCTCCCTCTGATTTCCTCCGCCAACACCCTCGCGTTCTGAGCGGGGAAAGGAGTTGTGCTTCCCATTTGGGATCATATCCTGGCTTTAGGTACGTGAAAGAAGGGGAAAAAATAAGAGGGCAGCTGGCAAAGGCTGCAGAACCACCTGGGAAACCTCACTCCAAGGCATTATCTCCATGTCCTCCTTCCAAACATCTCCTTTAGGTTTGCAAAGCGATTCCTTTCTCCCACAGCGAAAGGTTGGGAGCATCCCATGGGGCAAAACAGCTTTAGAAGGCAAATATCCCACCCAAATCCACCTCTCCCAGTGCCACTTCCCCCTCCTCTGACAGTCTGCTCACTAAAAAATGGATGGGATTGCTCAGCATCCGTATCCTGTTGGTTGGTAAAGTTGTATTTAAGTGAACCAAGAGGCTTGTTCCCATGGCTGCTCACCAAAAGACTTTTCTGCCCTCTGGTTTCTCTCCAAACTCCACAATTTCTCTTCAAACCTACACGAGGCTGCGAGCATCCCATTCCCCACGCCAAGACGCACTGCCCAAATTATGTTTTTTCCATTCTAACTGCACCTACTGAATGCTGGACGCACCCCTAGGGCAACCTGACCTGTAATTTTCCCACTTCCCCATCCCAGGAACAGCCACCAGCCAGGGTAACTTTCCACAGCAGGAACTGAAGTTATTTTACCCACATCCCAAAGCACGGACCTGTAAATATCTCTGCACACACGAGAACCTCACTTTATTGAGTCGAGTCTTTATGTGATGCTCTAAAAACAGAGCCCAGCGGGGCCCGTTCCGTGCTGAGGTGGCTCAAGTGCTACCAGGACGCTCGTAAAAGCTCCCAGTTTTTGCCACAAGGATATTAAACAGCCACGAGGCATCTGCCAGAGTCAGCAGCTTGTGAGACCCCGCCGAGCTCGTGCCACCGCCCTCCGTGAAGTTTATTTTTAACGGGGCATTAACCCCTGCCGGGCACTGAGCAAACCCATCCCCGAGGCTCCACTGCCACCACGGAGCAGGGACAGGCACCCAGACACTAAAAAAACCAACCCCTCACACCTTGCAGCTTTGTTTCTTTCCCAGCTATTTGCCACAGCAACCCCAGAGCCTCCGCGCTGCCGATCTCCGCGTGCGGACGCGGAAACCTCTGCGAGAAAGAAAGGGGTAAGATTTTCCCTTAATCCGCACAAAATCCCAACCAGGAATCTCAATTTTCTCCTCTAACGACGTGACTGCCCTCTCCGTGCTGTCCTTGGGGGATGACTCCGTCAGGAAGACAAAAGAGCACAGTTCTGGCCGGTGGCTTTACAGTTTGGCGGAACCCACAGGCATTTTTAGGAGAAACCACCTCCCTCACCAGGGCCTGAAGCAGCAATTCCAGAGCAAGTGCAGTGGCCGAGGGTTTATTTTCCCTGAGCTTTGAAGTGCTGCTGAGCTCTTCCACTCCTAACCCAAGGAAAACTGCTCAAACCATCCGATTTGTCTCCCTCCACCCGAGCTGTGGTGCTGTGGCAGCTGCCAGGCTCTCCGTGGAAGTGCGGGATCACCAGAGCCAGCCCCAAGGTGTGGGGGGCGTCAGCACCGAGCAACCCGCGGGACCACGGATCCACGGGGATTCCGGGCCAGGGGACAGCCCATAGAGCACAGAGTGGCTGGGAAGGACCTTAAAGACCACCTGGTTCCAAGCCCTGGCACGGGTGTCCGCTCCTGCCAAGCAGGGAGGCTCCCGAGGAACGGGGCAGCCGGTGACCCTCGGCTGGAGGTGGCCGTGGGTGACAGCGGACGGCCCCAGCCCCGTTTGACGCTCTCCATGGATGTAAAACTTGAGCCAGGAGGATCAAAGTCAGCACTCCCTCATTTTGCCTTTTTTAATTGTATAAAGAAAAAAAAACCAGGGCAGAAATCCGGCGCGTTTCCGAGATTCCATCTGCGGACAACGTTTTGGACGCATCTCGTCCAGCTTTCTGCTTTTTAATTTTCCCTTGTCCACAGATAAAACCAGCCCCGTCGCTCAGATCCACCCCAGGAAAGCCAAACCCTCCAGAGGAAACAGGGATTAAACTGCAAACAACCTCGTGGCTTTGCCCTGCTGATGAGACTGTAAAGAAGCCAGAAATTCGAGTTATTACCCAGGAGATAAGCAGTTCTGCCTGGAACCGGGTCTTTTAAGGAATGGCTGAGGTGGCTGTAAAGTTATTCACTCAGGCATGAATATTCCTAACGCTGAATATTCATTCAATCCACGCAGAATTTGTTAAAAAAACAAGGAAACTGAAATTTCCTGAATTTCAGAGGCCTGGTTTGCATGCTCAAAATAAACTAAATCCTTCTGTTTGCCTGGTTACAGCTGAGCTGAACAGCTCTACACGAGAGCAAACCGATGGCTGCAACCAGCAAAACCTCCCCATTGTGTGCTGCAATCACTGGGGAGAGAGGGGAAAAAAATAAATGCAATTTTAGATCTCTTTTCCAGAAGGCTGAATGAACAATTTTTAGCCTGGCATTAGCCAATTCCCCAATTAAATGCCTAATAAACGACAGGCAGATGAAACAGTCCTACAGAGGATTATTTTGGGCTTTAAATGCTCAATTGCAGCGAGTAAATTGGTGAAACTTAGAAGGCTGAGCACTTTTTTAGAGACTTTTTCCCACTCTTGGCCATATCTACGTGTTTTATGTATATATTTTTATATATGCTATGTATATATTTGTATATGTTACGTGTATATATTTATATTATGCACACATTTTTATATATATATTTTGTATTTTATATATAGATGTATTATGTGTCTATTTCTACATATGTCATGTATATATGGTTTTACACATGTTATATGTTTTATATATATAAATGAAAAATGTTAGCCACTGCTCCTGAGGCTAACCAGCTTCCCGAAAATTCCGGTCTTTGCTCCTCCGTGGTCATTTACCGTGTCAGGAGGGATTAGGAATTTGGGGATGAAATCGGCGTGGGGAGAGCGTGAAATTGAAAATGCAGCAACAACCGTTCCAGGCAAAACATCAGCATCTCTTCCCCCTCCTCCTCCTCTTCCTCCTCCTCCTCCTTGCTCCTGAAACGGTTTATGGATCGAGGGGAAAACCCAGATCCCCCCAAAATTGGTTCCTGAACTTGTTTAATGCTTTTTGAAAGCGGCAGGAGGAGGGGGAAGCACAGTCCTGGCTCTTCCTTCTGGTTGAGGTGTTTTTAAATAAAAACCAACGTGGCATCGAGCTGTGCATGGAATTATGGCTCGGGACAGGGGGAAAAAATTCTCAGGCACCACGCAACTGCTGGGATCATCAGGAAAAACTTCCTTGCAGCAAGTTCAGAGGGAAACCCCTGCGGATAAAACATTCTAATTTCACTAATTGCTGTTCCTGGGTAACAAGGGACCAGCCGGTGCCTTCCCGTTTATTCCTGCAGGTCTCTTAGCCGGGTTTGCTCCCGGATCTGGAGGCTTGAGAGAGGCAAACAGGGTTTCTGCTCATGTAAAACACTAGGGGAGGACGCATCCTGCTCCAAAAAACCCCTCTGAATTTTACAGTGTTTGTTTCTATAACTACGGAACAACAGCGGAGACACCGGGAACGTTCTGAGGAGCTCAGGGCTTCGGGAACGACGTGCCCTGCATTTTTCCCCTTCAGCTGAGCACATTTCTGGCCAGCCTGGGAGATCTGGGACTGCCCGCACGCTCGGGGGGTGAGCTCAGCTCGCCCGAGCCGGGACGTGGAGCTGACTCCGGCTGGGAGCTCCAGGCTCCCAGAAAACCGCCCGGATCCCAGTGGTTTCAGCCCCGGTGAGGTTAGCGAGGCAGCGAGTGACAAAGCGCAGGAGGGGAGGGCACGTTTTTAACTCTTGTCCTCGCTTCTGCTACGTCCCGGTGGCATGAAGGACCACGCAGAGGTCAGGAGAGCCTGGGCACCCCAACGCTGGGCTGCAGGACTGGGGAGATAATAGCTGGAGACAGGATGAAAATCGCTGATGTGAGTCCCCACCTTTTTTTTTTGGACGGAGCGAGCCCACGCTGAAACAGGTTTTCAGCGTGGGGACGAGTGGTTTCGCTGGGATTTATTTATCCCCTCAATTCTCTCATTTAGAGAGAGAATTATCCCAGTTATTTTCATTTCTCAAACCCACACACCGGCTCATCCTGAAATGCAACGACAAAAAAACGAGGAGCACGTTGCTTATTTAAGTCTGCTCCTTTTAGGAAGAAAGAGGACTTTTTTGCCCTAAAAACAGACGGGCACGTGAAGAGTTAAGGCTTAAAAAAAAAAAAAAAGAAAAAGTCTATCAGTATCTTTGCCTAGCTCAAAGGATTTCCACTGATTCCTCTCCAGACTTCAAAGCCTTGCAGTTTGGCATTCGGACTGGTTTGAATTAAAGCTCAGTCCTCCACTGCGAGTTTCCAAGTTCATGGTGAAAATGCCTCCTGCTTCTGGAGTTCATTATGGCCAATTTTCTTATCTTTTCTTCATCTTCGGTTTGATCCCCAGCAAATGCAACGTGGCATTCGACGGGGTGGAATAACAAGGTGCTGCCTTGAAGGCATGTATTGTCTCAGGGGGCTAAAGCAAGAGAAGAAGGGGGGAAAAAAACTAGGATATATGACCCATTCCCTTCACTTTCTAACTCTCGGGGGACCATAAATTGCAAACTTCAAAGCGTTATTTTACATTAAAATCAATAGAAAGATTCGGGGCGGGGGTGGGGAAATGTTTTTCAAAGGAGCTGGTTAAGATTTAAAAAGGTCACTTGATAATGTATTATCATGGCCGAGCTTGGCATGGGATGAAGAAAAAGCTTCTCGTTTAACTTACGGCTAAACTGAAGGTGTGCATGGGGAGGGGGGGGCAGGCTCCGGGAGGAGCATCCCTCAGCTCCCCAAAAAACTCCCCGAAAGAAGGGCTGGGACCCAAAGAGCTGCAGTGGCCAGGCAAGCAGAGCCCAGGAAGGGCTGGCGAGGGCCTCGCCGGGCAGCTGTGATGAACCTCAGTTCCCGTTTGGTGTCCCTGCATCCCCAGCTCCGGGTGCTCCGGCTGATGGAGAGATCCGTCCTGCTGCCTGCTGGGACAGTCAGGCTGGCACTCGGAGCTGAGTGCTGCCTTCCCGGGCCAGCAGTGGCACAAACGGCAGCCATCTGATGTCGATTTAAATCCCCTGAAGGTTTTTTAAGGGCGGAACGAAGAGGGGGGAAAGGCTCTTTTTGCCCAGTGCAACAGGGAAGAGCAGGAAGCAGTGCTCCCGGATTTAACGCCGTTCCATGAAGGGTGGCATTCCAGAAATTCACACCCCATGTTCTGGCAAGTGTGTGTCTGCCTGAATTTAGGCCACCAGAGGTGCACTGAACCTGGTGTGAGGACAGAAAACCACTTTAAATGGCTAAAAGAGAGGCCAGCAGGACCCGTGGCACACGGGAGGCAGGGGGTGGGACAGGAGAGTCTCTAAGAAAAATCATGGAATGCTTTGGGTTGGAAGGAACCTTAAAGCTCATCCCACCCCACCCCCTGCCACGGGCAGGGACACCTTCCACTGTCCCAGGCTGCTCCAAGCCCCATCCAGCCTGGCCTTGGGCACTGCCAGGGATCCAGGGGCAGCCCCAGCTGCTCTGGGCACCCTGTGCCAGTGCCCCTCTTGCTTGAACAGTATTAAAACTGAAAGCTTACCAAAACCCAAATTAAGGAGGACGGCAGGAGGAGACAGAAACCCAGCTGAGGGGAGAAATACGTTTGTGAGAGGGGCAGCTCAGCAGTACCTGAAGGCAGTTAAATACTCCGTGTCTCCCATGGGCGGGTCCAGGCCACCGGTAAATGCCATGTTCACATTGAAACCAACTCCTGCTCCTGTGCCCACCTGCAAAAGGGAAAGGGGACTCTTAACGAGCCAGTTCTGCCAACACATCGTGGCTGTCTTGATGTTCCTGGAGTCAACAGTGAGGTCAGTTTTTTCCCTGGTCCCCGAAACAAGAGGGAAAATAAAGCTCCTCCACGCTCAGAGCTTTATGGGAGCTGAGGACCAGTGGTGTTTGACTGATGCTCACCCCAAAAAAAAACCCCATTATCAACAGGACCCTCTTGGTTTTTTTTGCAGCAGAGCGTGCTGCATGTAATACCTTCCCATAATCCATTTTCAGCTTGAATCAGGAGCGTGTTTTATATTTCATTACAGCTGCAACTAGGGGGAAAAGTGTATTTTAATCAGAGTGAGCTCCCCCTCTGCTGGAGGAAAATAGGATTCACAGAGAAAGGATTTTGGCTGCTTGAGGGACACGTGGGTGGGAGATGTAAATACATCCCTCTCCTTGCTTGTACTGCAAATGTCCTCATCTGCCCTGCCTGCAACTACCTGAGAGAGGGGAAAACTGAAAATAAACCAGGGGTTTCCAGGAATTTTTTCTTTTTTTTTTTGCCAAGAAGGTCTTTGCATGTGAAAAAAGAGAATTAAAAAGTGAAAATTAATGTGCTGCACAGCTGGATAAAACTGCATGGCTTTTATTACACATTATTCCTTGTACTGGTGCAAATATTTTTGCTAGAAAAGCACAGGGGTGGGTGTTTATCTACCCACAGTGGGTTATTTATTCACTGCTGGCTCAAATCAAACTTATTTTGTATCCTTTCTTTTATTTGGTCTAAAATGGCACATCTAAAAATGACTCTGTTTGTAAACCAGATTGCTAAAAAGCAGGAATTAAGGCTCATCCAAAGGGCTGTTCATTCACTACAACAGTGATGGAGCAGCATCATGTCACATTTAGGTTTCTGTAGAGGTTGAAAAGGAAACACTGACGTTTTCTCAACCAGAAAATGCGGAATTGACAGGGGAAGAAGTTTTCAGGTGTCACCTGGAGCATCTCAGAGCACTCTACGTACTCCACAGAATTTCCCTTTGCTAAATGCCTCCGAAGGACCACATTTCCTGCCAGCCCAGAGGGAAAGGAAGGATGCATCCATCCAGAGCTCAGCTCCCGGCTCCACTGGCCCAGCCCTCCTGCTGCAGCCTCTGAGGACACCACCAGGAAAGGTGGATTCGCTCCAGCAGCGTCCGTGACCGGCCCTCAAATCCCACAAATTTGGGGTTAGGTGCAGCCGTGGTGGTGCTGAGTGATGCCTGGGCAGGCCCAGGAGAAAGAAGGGGAGGTGGAGAAGGGCCAGGGGAAGGGGAGGTGGAAAAGGGGAGGTGGAAAAGGGGAGGTGGAGAAGGGGAGGTGGACGGGCTCCACGGCTGTGCCAGGAAAGCCGAGCGCGGGTGGTGGGGACAATCTGTTCCTTCTGCACCCAAGGAACAACTTCTGCCGAAAAAGGGGAAGTCCTGAACGGGACACGGAGTGCCGGGACAGCTGGCAGAGGGCTCCTCTGGAACAGGTTGTCCCACAAGGGCTGCAGAGCTTAACTGCAGTGACTCATGTGCTGCTCGCCGGCCAAGCCGTCCCGCCAGCTCCGGCCGGGACGCGGTGCTCACGGCTGCTGGATCACCCGGACCTGTGCCCCTTGGATGGGAGCACACACACCCAGAGGAGCCCTGGCGAGGCGGCTGGAGCTCTCTCCGAGCCCGGCAGGGGTTCCCCAAGACTCTGGGATCTCACCTCGTCCGGGGCGCCGCTGCCCGGGAAGAAGTTGCCGTCGTCGTAGCGATGTAGTGAGATATAAAGAACGTTGGGGTCGTTGTAGAAGGCCTGCTGAGTACCATTCCCGTGGTGGACATCCTGCAGGGACAGGCAGCACGGGAGGGAGGTTAACCCCTCGGGAAAGCACGGACCGAAGGCAGCAGTTTGGGATTTGGAGGGGTTTTCCTCGCTGTTGAGCTTGGTTTTCTCCAAGCTGTTTCTGGGGAATGGGAATAACCTGCTTTGCTGCAGGCTGCACTCCTTGTTTATGGACACAGTCCCAAGTGCCTGTCACACTGAGACAGGGCTAATTCACCTGGATGGAGAGAACTGGATTCACACCAGTCTGAGGGATATTTGGGATATTTGTTGCATCTTTGGCCAGTCTGTGGGGTGAGCACTGATACAAACAAAGCTCTGCTGGGCCCAGGTTAAACAACACAACCCACGGGAGATCCCCTACTGAGCTGATGCGTGGTGCACAAACACACAGCCCGTGACAGGACAGGTATTCAAAATGCCCCTCCCTGTCATGAAAAACAGGTGGGAAGTGAGGAAAGAAACGTCCATCCAGCAGGTCCAAAAGACAAATAAATCCATTTTAACTTGTGGGTTTAACCCGTGGGTGATTTGTGGCAACAGAACCAAAACTCTTGGCTGTTACCCAGTCCCTCCAGTGCCTTCCCAGCCATATAAAATCTATTAAAAAATAAAAATCCACACATTGCCACAGCAGAACCCCAAAGAAGCCCTTTCTTTTTATTTGAAAATTGTGGTCCCCTTAAGAATTTTTTCTCTGATTAAAACACTTTTGTTCAATTAAACCCCCAAATTTTGGCTTGCAGACCACAGGCAACAAGTTCTTCGCTGACTTGCAATGTTTGCCCTTGCAAGAAGGAGCCCACCCAGAATAATTTCCAGCTGCTCCCCCAAAGGGAAAGAAGGGGCATTTACTCACCCAGTCCACTATGAGGATTTTGCTCACGTTGAGCCTTTGCTGGAGCAGCTTGGCTGCGATTGCCACGGAGTTAAAATAGCAGAAACCCCTGGAGAGGGGAGACAAGAGGAACAGAGAGGTGTTAATTACAGATCCCCGTGGTGCCAGTGCATCCATCACCTAGCTGGAACACAGGAGGAAGGAATTCTTTCTGCTCTCACTCTGCCTTCCTCCCTGTGAAACGTGGAATTGTGGAGTGGCCTGGGTTGGAAGGGACCTTAAAGCATCTCGTTCCAACCCCCTGCCATGGGCAGGGACACCTCCCACTTGATCCATTTCCCACTGGAAGGGCTGAATTCCAGCAGCAGGCTCTAGGGAAGCAGGGAATGCCCCACACTTGCCTAAACCCACTGCTGATCCTTGCTAGAAAACACCCCCCCAAAAGCACTAAGCTGGATCTTGCCCTGCTGCAGAGAACTTGGGGAGCTTTGAGTACCATATCATCTAGCAATAAACAGAAATTCCGTTGTGGTAACCTAAGAGAATCCCTTTGGGATTTCCAGCTGTGGATCCCCCATCAAAGGAGCGCGGGAGCAGAGCTACTCACATGGGTGTGCTCTCCTCCGCGTGGTGACCCGGGGGCCGGACAACAGCAAATCCGTTCTGCACACAAAAAACAAGGAAAGGGAAAGGTCAGAGGGACAAGGACGGATGCAGAGGCTGCAGCCAGAAGCCTCAGTCCTGCTTGGGAACTCTGGAGTTGCTCTTGACGGGTTCCTCACGAGGCCATGGTGGTGGACGATGCTCTCATGACGACGGAGGGGGGGAAGAGGTCCCGGAGCTGCTGCACGGCACAGCCCCGAGCAGAGCCCTGGGCACAGCTGAGGGTTGCTCCCATACCTTCAGCTCTCCCGTGGCCACCTTGAACACCAGCTCGATGACACAGCCCACGGCCAGGCGAGCGGCGCCGGACGAGTGCACCTCGTTCCAAATGGTGTCACTGTCGACCTGGTGGGGACACACGGCAGCCGGGTTAGCAGCGGGGAGGGCAGCCAGGGACCCAGAGACTGAGCCCTGCTCGGCAAAGACATCGCTCACACGGAGCGACAGGACAAGGGGAGCGCATTCAAACTGAAAGGGAGTGGGTTTATTTCGGATATTGGGAAGGAATTGTTCCCTGGGAGGGCGGGGAGGCCCTGGAGAGAGCTGTGGCTGCCCCTGGATCCCTGGCAGTGCCCAAGGCCAGGCTGGAGCACTCTGGGACAGTGGAAGGTGTCCCTGCCCATGGCAGGGGGGGGAATGAGATGGTCTCTCAGGTCCCTTCCCACCCAAACCATTCCATGATTCTGTGACTCAGTGACCATAGAATCAGGGTTTAACTGCTGCAGGAAACAGATCCCAGATGAAATAAAAAGGTTTATGAAATAATTCAGCGATTCTTTAAAATAAAAGAAAATCCACAATAAAAAAGGATGTTCAGTGATGGGCATTTAAAAGACAACAGCCCAGGACTGACAGCAGCTTCCCTGGGCAACCACAAGCTCAGTTGTGACCTTCAGCATCCAGTGCTGACCCCATAGATCCACCTCAGCGCCGAATACCTGACAGAACCACCCTATCTCCCCCCTGAAAATGTGCAAATGGGCCCCAGGCCAGGCCAGCACCCCGCAGGCATGCCCGTGGTATTGTTATTCCAGATCACGTCCCTGATAAACGGGACATTCCTGGCCGGGAAGGATCACCAGCTATTTTTCACGTATTGCTCTGCCCTGAGTGTATTTGTGGAAACAATGGCAGAAGGCAGAGATGGGAAGAAGGAGACTGTTTGTTGTGCCTGGCTCAGTGAGCTGTGAGGAGACACGAGTGGCCCCACAGAGGACTGACCCAGCTCCTTCCCAGCCAGGCTGAAGCCATGATTGGAAATGATTCCGGCTCTGCGATCGCGGATGGTTTCTGGTAGCATCCACCCTGAGAATGCGTTGGAAGCCACAATAAACTAAGAAAGCACTTGGAGAACACCAAAAAGCCTCTGGGGAATGCCAGTGCATTGTGGGAAAGCCCTACCGTGACTATTTGTGGCCCCAGGGCTCCTCTGGACCCCTCTAAGTTTGGGCAGTAACGTGGGAACAGGAGCATGATGGAGTTTGAGTTACACACGGCAGCTCCAGGAATCCCAGATCAGGGCTGCCCATGTGCAGGGGAGGGGACTGACCTGACCAGGTCTCTCCAAAAGCTCTAAAAAAGTGGGAAGAAGACCAAGCTGCTTCTCCTCCCCACTGACCAGTGCAATAAGGCTCTGTGAGGGTCCATCTTCGGGCTCCTGACACTGGATCTGACCACCCATGAGCGTATCTACCCCTTCTTTGGGCACATCTAACCCACGGTCGAGCCAATCCAACCCATTTTCGTTGGTCTTTGGAAGGAAAAGCCTCAGGACACCAGCAGGGAAGAGCTTCCCTTCCTGCCTGGCCGCAGGGCTCCTTCCACGGATGCAGGATTGCTGAGGGCAACCGCTCCCTGCGAGGGGAACAGAAATAAAAAATACCCAAATTCACGAGTCCTAAGGGGCCGGCAGACCCTGAGGTGGCTGCTGGGGACAGCTTTTCCCCTAAAACAGGCAGGATTCAGCAGCGCCAGAGCCCAGCACCGCCACGTTCCGGCCCCCGCAGGAGCCAGGCTGGCGCCGGCAGCGCTCCAGGAAGAAGAACAAGGAGGACAAGACAGAGAGGACTGGCAGTGATATTATTTCTGCAGGAAGAAAGTGAGTACTCAGGAAAAAAGCCTCCTACAAGGAAACGTCCACAATGAAACCCAAAGAGTTCTTCCTTCCTCATAACAAAAATTACAAGTTCCTTACAATTATTTCCTTCCTTTACCAGAAACTCGAGGGTTTTTTTAATTAATCTCCACGATGAGGCTCCTACTCACACTGTAAACTCCTCCTACTCACACTGTAAACTCTCCTATCCGCTAATGCGCAGCTATCTCAGAATTAAATACGCATTTCACAAAATATTTCATTATTCTACTATTTAATTGAGCTGAAAAGCTACCCAGGTAAGGAATCAAGCGCCAGGACAGGCAGACACAGGTTGTAGCAGAGCTCCAGACCCTGCAAAGTGAAGGAATCCTGCTCTTCCCTCGCAGAGGAAGACACCCCACCGCGTCTCCTCCTGCTCTCAATTAAACAATCCTCACATTCTGTTCCTCTGACTTGCTAATTAGTTCCTCCTCATTTCCACGCCACGGAAGTCCTTGCCGTGGTCCCTGCTCTGCAAGAGCGCAGTTGAAATTGTTGGTGCACTCTCATCAAAGCCCTTGTGCCCAAAAATAGAATCACCCGCTCTAGAGGAGGCCAACAACACAAACACCTCTTGAAGATGGAGATCTTCAGGTGTTTTTAGAACACGTGCAGAAAAACGATGCAGATCTTCAGATGCCTTTAGAACGCGCACAGCAGAATGCTGCACAGAAAAGAAAACAAATCTATCAGCTATCCCAAAATCCAGCCTTCGAGTGCTTTGAAGAATCCGGATGCAAGTGTGCTGGGACGGTCTTGCAGATTTTCAAAGCTTAAACTCCTTTCTCCAAAGCCTTCTTCTGATTATCCTGGATTAGGGAAGTGGCCGTGGCGCGTGGAAGTCAGACGTTGGAAAGAGGTGCAAGCTGCAGAGGAGCGAAGCCGAGCACAATTCCCAAGTGCTCAGCAGAAATAAATGAGTGGTGCTTCAGTCAGAGCTCACATCTGTTGATTTCAGTGCTTCTGTGCTTGCTTTCTTCCCTTCCCGCTAGGCCCAGACGGCTGCGGAAGGGAGGAGGTTTGTCAGCCTTGGGAAGGCTTCTTGGGATAAAGCAGCGAGGGAAAAAAGAGGTCCCAAGCACCTGGGAGCAAATTCACCCTTTTTCTCCTCGATTCTAAGTGACCGTGACTGAGTTTTTAATTGAAAGAGAGAGTTTGAGAGGTGTTACGAGACGAAGGGATTTGCTCTGAGCTGTTCTCCTGCTGCTTCACTCCACGAGCTCCAGGAGCACGTGGACAACGCTCTTGGGGACAGGGTGGGGTTGCTGGGGTGTCTGTGCAGGGCTAGGGTTTGGGGTTGGGCTGGATGATCCCTGGGGGCTTCTTCCAGCTCTGGATATTCCGTGAGTCACTCCCTTGCCTGTCCTTCGTCCCGCTCGTTGCTGAGGAGAACTCATGGCTGCCCACGCTCCACCCTCCATCCTGAGGCAAAACAGCTTCTGCCCCCCAAAACTGCCCTGCACCCCCCTCCAGACCCACCCACCCTTTTCATCTGCACCACCTCCCCTAGGGAAGAGAACCACACTTGATGGCTTGCAGGGGAAGAACCTGGTTTCAAAGCTTCCCAGCCCGTAATTTCAAACGTGACACCCTCAGCTCCTCAATTCCCATCACCAGCCATCATTCAGCTTTATCCTGCTCCAGTAGAAATCCAGGAGAGAACCTGTCCCACATTATTATACTGATTTTTTAATTTGGTTTTTGGTTTTTTTTCTTTTCTTTCCTTTTGACTTTGTGGCATCACGTTTGCCCCCCGAAAAATATCTGGAGGGGAAATATCTGGCTTCCCACGGAGAGAGGGCAGGGTGAGGTGGGATACTGGGAAGGAATTCATCCCCGTGAGGGTGGAGAGGCCCTGGCACAGGTTTTGCTGATAGTTTGGCTAAAACACTGCACCAAAGTCAGCAAATATTCAGCATTAGGGGTCTGGGGAGACAACCCAGCAGCAATTCCCTGCGAACACCATCTTTATTGGGAGCATATCAGGAATACCAGCACTGAGGCGCTTCCTGCCCTGATTTGGGATTTAATGCAAGACTTCTGGGCCTGTGCTGGGCTCAGACACTGTCTCTACTTGTTACCATTCAGTCTTCATTTGCAAATGATAATTTTTTTTTCTGCTTTGAATGGCATGCCTGACTGCAGGGCAGAGTAAATCCAAACCTTTTAAGCTCTAGCCAAAAATTTGCCACGAATTAGGCGACTGCAGCATATTTACAATACAAAATAAAGTATCTCCACGAGTGGCGGTACGAATAAACGGCGATTATTCTCCTTTTTTTTTTTATCCCCCGTTTTTTTTTTTTCTTTTCTGACGGGATAATTTTCAAAGCAGCGATTTTGCAAAGACTCAGGAAGAAAACAATTTTGTTTCATTTCCATAACAGAATCCAGACCTTGAAAATTCAACCTCACGAGCTACAATTATGCAGCAGAACTACCACTGTGAATTTTCAAACACAATGCCTTTTATTGTCTCTTCTCATTCTTTTCCCCTTCCTGTTCTCCACGATTTTCTGTCCTGTCACCCTCCACAGAAACTCTGGAGCAGAAAAGTCTGACTTGAAAGGGAAACTTTTAAAGCTTTCAGGCTTCAAAGGAAAACAAGAAAGCTTTCAAAACAAGGTATCTGGGGCTTGGGGTTTTTTTGGCTTTATGGGAACAAACAACAACGAAAAGTCTGATCACATGGAAATGTGACAGCTGAAAAGCAACGTTCAGCTTCTCCACGAGGGATGGGGGGGTATTTCAGTCACCTCCTGGAGAACCCACATGGGTTATCCTGGAGCTGGAGAATAAAAGGCGCCAAACGCTGTAGCAAACTCGCTGTTTACAGGAACAGGGACGCTCCCGGATATTGTCCTGGGACGGCCACGTGGCCACGTCTCCCACCTGCCGTGGGAGGCAGGCGGCTCTGCAGTCCCGGGACTGAGGATAAAACTCCTCCACAGCACGAGCAGGGAGCAAAGCGCTTTGGGATGCGAGGCGGCGAGCCCTGCACCGCTGAGAGCATCCCCGCCTGGGAAACGAGGGTTTTCCTGCCGAGAGCCGGGGCCCAAACGCGCCTCCGGGTGTCACACGCCTCTGGGTGTCACGCACGGGCCCGGGGCTCTCCGAAAGGGCCCCGAAACCCTCGCGCCGCTTTCGAAGGAAGGCCCGTGGGGCCGAGGCACCCCGCGCCACGGGCAGCCCCCGGTCGCGGGCAGCACCTGGCTGCGATTACCCCGCTCCACGGCACGCACGGCAGCGAGCCCCGCTGCTGGGGGGCCGGGGGGGCAGCGGGAGAACAAACAGCACAGCACGGACACATCAAAGGCAGTTACTCACCCCGACACCACCGCAAGGCAGCCTGACAAACATCGACGTGAGGGAACCTGCGGGGGGGACAGAGAACGCACCCCGTGAGTCAGGAGGTCAGAGGGCACCGCGCTTCTGGGGCCGCGCCGCGACCTTTCCGAGCGCGGGAACGCGCACTGTGGGGGGGGTTTTTTCCAGTTTTCAGGCAGCCCTGCGCAGACACACACACACACACACAGAGCCTAAAAAAGCTGCCTGTAACCCGCTCATTTTCATGCGAGGTTCGGGTGCTGCCTGATGTCTCAAGGCTATACGTGACGAAGATGCCACCAACAAGCGCTCAGCGTGTCTTCCCAGATAACCCCTTCTCGCCAGGGGAGGACACGAAATCATAAGAACACCCCAATTATCACTCGTCTGCAGTTACTAGATGACTTTGGAGAGCATGGGCTTCATAAAAGAGGAGGACAGAAAAATACACCAGGGGCAAGCAAAGAAAAAACATGTGTTTTGACTGAAATAGCAAAACCAACGAGGAGAATTGGAGAAAAATGGAGAAAACCATCTGCGGGGCTAATTTTGGATCTGCAGGAATTGTAACGCCGCTTTCTGGGCCCGTGTGTCAGCAAATTATCCTCCTTTCAAAACTCTGTGGGGCCTCTGAGAGCAACCTGGTCTGGAGGGAGGTGTCCCTGCCCACGGCAGGGGGTGGAATGGGATGGGCTTTAAGGTCCCTTCCCACCCAAACCACTCGGGATTCTGTTACTGAAAGAGGAGTTAATGCATCTGGGCTCGCCTGAGCTCAAAGTGAGATGCGCTCCGTGATTAGATCCACATGGAAGTTGTTGGATCATCCTGCCTCGGCCCTCCTGTCACATCTCTCACTGCTAATCCACCCATTATTTCCGTATTTATCTTCTTGACAACAGTTTAGGATTGCTCCCCACAAATTAAAAACAGCTTCATTTGCCTAAGTTTCAACTTGTGCAGCAGGTTCCAAGTATTTCCACTGTCCAAGGAGAGATGGGTTTGTATTCTGTATCCTTGAGAGAACAAGGGGGAATGGCTTCCCACTGCCAGAGGGCAGGGTTAGGTGGGATACTGGGCAGGAATTGTTCCCTGGGAGGGTGAGGAGGCCCTGGCACAGGGTGCCCAGAGCAGCTGTGGCTGCCCCTGGATCCCTGGCAGTGCCCAAGGCCAGGCTGGACGGGGCTTGGAGCAGCCTGGGACAGTGGAAGGTGTCCCTGCCCGTGGCAGGGGGTGGGCTGAGATGAGCTCTAAGGTCCCTTCCCACCCAAACCGTGCTGGGATTCTGTGATTCCATGAAGGCACATCCCTTTCCATTTGCAGAAGCTTAACAAGAAACATCGTGTGTCCTGAAAAGCCTTACAAGCTTTTCCCTTTTAGGCTGAGGTTTCTCAGGCTTTTTTCTTCCTCACAGAGGTATCAAAGGCGAAGAGTTTACACGGAGCCATCAGACACCTGCCAAGGCACTCAGCCCTAACAAACTCCCATTTGCATCCCTAAACCTCACACAAAGCTTTGCCCTCAGCCTTCAAATCTGCCCTAAATCCACCCTCTAACGTGTTTAAAAGAACCCCAGGGAGCCGGTTCGTAAATTTAGAAGCCTTTTAAACCCCCAAGGGGAAAGGACGGCTGAAGGAGGGGGTTTTTACAGGCCGGTTTCCCCTCTCCACGTGGAGCTTTTCCCCAATACCCTCGCTCAGGTCCTGCCCTGTGGAAGCCATCAGGAAAGAAGTGGGTCATGGGGGCTGGCAGCCAGTGCCACTGTCAGCATCTCCAGGCTAAAATGGTGCCACGTGAGCCTAGGAAATCAGGTCCAAGCCCAGGTAAGAGCTACTGGACATCCCTTTCTGCTGGAGATCCTTGGGGACCAGAGCTGCAGCTCCAGGGCTTTTCTGCACGTTGTACCCAAACAGGGACTGCTCTGTACTGGACAGCCCTCAGGTGTTAGAATTTCTCTTCTCTGTAGGATTAAACTCCATCTCTGCAGACACTTTAAAATGAGTGATTAAAGCCACGGCGGGCACAGAACTAAAGAGGCAGAGGCAGAGCAAGAGCTGCTTCCCCCACAGGTTCTCTACACAAACCATGAGGAATAGTTCAGCAATTTGGGTGTCCCCCCAAAAATACTGCATCTCCAAAGGCATCTGTGGAACTGCTGAGACCGTGCCCAGAGCCGAGGAGGGAGTGGAAAAGCATCCCAAGAGAAACATCTCAGATGTCCCAGGGAAGATTTACCGGCCCTTCCTTCGGGCTGACGCTTTTCCACTCCCGAGCACATGACATCATGAATTCCTGCAAGTTTACGTCCTGATGGAGCTATCATTCAGCTGGAGGTGTCTACTTTTGGGTTCTCTGGCTTTAAAGAGGTGGGAAGTGAGCTATAAATACAGTGCTAATTGCATGTTTAACTACTGGCTAATGGCTTCCCTCTCTGGGAGCTCACGGACACACTGAGCAAAATCTTTCCAGCTCCTTTGCTGTGGCCACTACATCATGCAGGCCACGGAGTTAATCCTCTTTTTATATCATCCCAAGTCAGGCTAATCCCAAAATAAACTTTCTCAACGTCTAGGCTCCAGAACTGTCTTTTTTTTTTTTTTTTTTT
>VXAZ01007144.1:136288-169993 GCA_013399875.1 Gymnorhina tibicen | reverse complement strand
AACTTTTTTTTTTTTTTTTTTTTTTTTTTGCTGATCCCCACGTGAGCACTTCCCAAATTGCCCCTCCAGCCTACTGCTGCTAAGAGGCAGGAAGTAAAGGCAGGTGACGATGACTCCATGGAGGTGCTAAAACCCACGTGGTTTGGTTGCTCTGGGGGGGTTGGTTATCTAAAAATCCACCCTTTAGGATTTTTGCTGGGAAAATATCACTTTTTTGCTATTTTTGTCTGTCTATTACAACAGACACGGCCCTGTTTCAGGAAGGTTGGGTCTCCAGTGAAAGGGATAAACAATCCCAATTCCAGATTAAACAAATGCAGAGGCCCCTGCATCTCTCTTGCCGATTATCCACACAAACCTGACAGGGATTTGCTGGTGCCTGTGCAGCTGGCTGGGGGCTGCAGATCCAAATCCTTGGGAGGGAGTTCCAGCTCCTCCCTAGCCGTGGATAACTTTCTAATGTACACAGTGTCCAAGGACAAACGAAACTGCCTGAACTCTCTTTCCTCCTCAGGAAAACATCCTTTTAGGTTCTGAAGACATCAAAGAGAGGAGGTTTAAGCTGTCTAGGGTTTAGGGATCTGCCAGAAGAGAGGGAGATGGATTTTGTGGGGACAGATGCAGGTGGGAACAATCCTCTCGGAGCTGCACGGGGCTAAGGACGGAGGGAGCCCCAACATCTCACCCTCCCCGCTGCTCGGTCAGCAGCGTGGGCGCCAGGAGTCAGGAAGGGAGGATTCCCCCCCCAGGGAATGATACCTAGGAGCTTCTTGCTGTCCAGTTTCTGCCTGTTCAGAGGGTTCGTGCCGTAGAGCAGCGTGTGGGCTTCCGAGTGAACCGTCTGCAGCTCCTCCAGCGTCGCCTTCCTGCCGCGGATGCACTGGAAGGGGAAGGAGAAGGGCGGTGAAAGCGCTGCTGAGCCGCTCGGCTCTCACCAAAGAGCTTCTCTGTTTCCTTGGCAAGCCAGCAAGGCAGGCAGCACAACGCTGAAATGGGCCCTTAGGGGGAAAAAATTCGGGTTTTGGGTTAATCCCCGACTCACAGCGTTTCTTGGCTCGACACAGAAAGCCATCCTCAGATTTGTTCCAGATAAAGCAGGGAACGTGGAGACAGGTGCTGGCAGGAGGTGGCGGGGATGCAGGAAAGGTGACCAGGGAGGGAAGGGATTGCACCCTGCAGTGGCAGGGCAGAGCTCGAAGCGAGGCCGGAATTTAGCGTTTTTTGGAGAGAAAGAAGAGTCTGGTGAGGCTGAAGGTCACCAGTGGGAGGAGGTGAGACACAGCTGGAAAGCAGGGGAAGACCAACAACGGCTCCCGTTGTGAGAGCAACCAAGAGTACCAAGCCAGGCACGGAAATCAGGGAAAATCAACGTTCCTTAAGGAAATCAGAAGGAAATTAAGGACAGTAATAGTTCCCTGGGACGGTGCAGTGAGGAACTTACACATTAGAGAACATCTGTGACACCCACGGAGGAGGCCAGGCAATTAGCAACGAGGTTTCTTTGGCCCCAGATAAGCCCAAAATTCGATTAAATGGGCATGCACGGACAGAACCGGGGTTGGAAGGGAAGAAGGAGGGCAGGACAGGGAGATTTAGGCAATGGCAATGCTGCCACCGCGTGGATGTCCTGTCTGGTGGCCCGGGAACATTCCCAGCCACATCCTGACACTGCTGCAGTATTTGTGCCCTGGGATTCAGCCCCCTCAGGTGCTCCCAGAATCGATGAACACACCCTTACCCCCCCGTTTATCACCGCTGCTGTTAGTTACAACTAGTAACTACTCGTTAGTTTTGATTATTCATCTTCATTCTTTCTAATTAATATCTCAGCTTTTCTCTTCGTTTGCTCGCTCTTAAAAATGGATCAGATAAGGCGAATTTAACCTCCTGTGATGGAATGGTGCTCGGTGCCATCCTCCTACCCCCGTTCCTTTTACAGTGTTGACCATTACTTATTAAGGAGCAAAAAAAAAAAAAGTTATTAAATCAAAGCAAAGTTGTTGCTTTTGCTGGAATAATTGGAAGGGTAACAAACGAGAGGGTTACATCACCTCTCGCTCTTTTCTTCGGCATAATAATAATCTAACAGTAATAATAATATAGTAATAGTAATAACAAAAAATAATGAAAAATAATATCAACAGTAATGAAGCAATAATAATATTATTAATAATAACAAAAGGCATAACGTGGCCTTTGCTGGTGGTTCCCCTTACCTCACACTTGCCCCGCAGCCCCGTCTCCTGGAGCCTGGACCAGATGCTCTGGATCCTGCCCGCGTGCTCGGGGTGGCTGTTGGTGTTTCCACAGGTGCACTGGTGCTTCAGCATCAACGTGTCGTACACGAGGCCTGCGGCACAGGGGGAAAAGTTGCTCTCAGGTTACAAAAAAAAAACACTAAAAAACTGCCAGTTATGGGGGAGAAAAAAAGGGGTGTTTCGCACTTTGGAGTAAACAGTTCTAGGCCAAAATTGGGTGTTCGACCAGGAGCCACAGAGAACTGAAAACCCAAACCTGCATCCAGCCCTTCCCATGGAAATCCTCAAGGGATATGAGACTCCAGAAAACAGAATAAAAGTGGTTGGTTTGGGGCTTTTTTTCCCCAAGAAAAAGGTTTCTTGCAGGGAATTTCTGTGTGAAAGTTGGTCCAAGGGCTGGAGCCTCTCCGCTGGCAGAGCTGGGGGTGTTCTGCCTGAAGAACAGAAGGCTCCAGGGAGACCTCAGAGCCCCTGCCAGGGCCTAAAGGGGCTCCAGCAGAGCTGGAGAGGGACTGGGGACAAGGCATGGAGGGACAGGACACAGGGAATGGCTTCCCACTGCCAGAGGGCAGGGATGGATGGGATATTGGGAAGGAATTGTTCCCTGAGAAGGGGGGGAAGCCCTGGCACAGGGGGCCCAGAGCAGCTGCGGCTGCCCCTGGATCCCTGGCAGTGCCCAAGGCCAGGTTGGACACTGGAGCTTGGAGCAGCCTGGGACAGTGGGAGGGGTCCCAGCCCACGGCAGAGATTTAGAACTGGATGATCTTTCAGGTCCTTTCCATCCAAGGTTTTCCATGATTTCTATGGAATCCAAAGGTCTCGGTGAGAATCCAAAGCCCCTGAAGGCAGCAGCGGCAGGAGATGCTCCCGGCTCTCGCTGTTCAGGGATGTGCACTCCAGCTGACGGCATTCCAGGGAGATCCCGGGGGAGCACACCCGCGCTCACGGCCGGATCCGTGCTCCCGGCCCGAGCAGCTCCCATCCGGGCACAGCCTGGGAGCTCCAAGGGGCTTGCGGGGATCCAGGAGCAGCCCCGGACACGCCGCCGGAGCCGAGGCCGTGCCCCTGCACGCTCCCAAGCCCGGCTCCAGCCGCGGTCCCAGCTCCCGGCTGGGTGCGGGCACGCCGTGCCACCGGGAATCTTGGCTCCCTGCTCCGGCCCCGGCACCCGCGGGTCCCCAGCCTCGGGGGAGGTGTCTGGCAGCTCTCGCTCTGCTGTAGGTGAGCGCGGGGGGAAGAAACACCCCCCAAAAGCCAAACCACGCCGGGCTCGAGGGAGAGAACGGAGCCCTGGTAATTGGCTGCCCTCGGGTCAGCCAAAGTTCACTCGGAGGAGGTCGTGCTGCGAAGCTCTCTCGAGGTCTCCCCGTGTTTGATTCACAGCATCAAACAGCACCACGAGCTGCTGGGCCAAGGCAAGCTCGGGATTCACCTGAGGACAAGCTTTCACCCCGCTCTGAGTTTAACTGAACTAGTGCAAGGTGTTAAACTAGAAGAAAGACTGGATTCACGGAAGAAATTTTTGCCTGTGAGGGTGGTGAGGCCCTGGCTGTCCCATCCCTGGAAGTGTCCAGGGTCAGGCTGGATGGGGCTTGGAGCAACCTGAGAGAGCGGAAGGTGTCCCTGCCCATGGAACTGGATCACCTTCAAGGTCCCTTCCAACCCAGCCCACCCAAGGATTCCACCCCAGCCCAAACCTGGTGTTTACAGAACTTGGTTCATGGATGGCTTCTCCTCTCCCAAGGGTTCACTGATAGCAGCAGTGTCTCAGTGAAGTCCTTCTGTGCTGCCATCACACGTCACTCATCATTTCTCTTTCCTAGAAACCAGCCCGGTGGAAAAGGGAGCTGTTCCCAGTTCCTTCCTGTGGCTGGGGACACTCAGCTGCAGACACACACTCACACTCACACTCACACACACACACAAAGGGAAGCTCGGCAATTTAAGCTTAAAATACAGAACTGCACTGGCTGTTACAAGTTAATTGAAGTGGTGCTGGAAGCAAGACTCTTTTCAGACATAAGAACAATCATTTTTAAAGGTCAGCACTAAAGCAAAACCAACTGGCTTTTCTTGGCAGAACAAACATATGATCTGAGGTTCAGATAATTATATTGCTCTGCACAGGAGAGAATAAATGCCTTCATCAGAAAGGAAAAACCCTTTAATGCAGAACATCAGAATAATTTGTGGACCCATTTTTGCAGGAGATCAGAGACTGGATAATTGGAGCTATGCAAATTAATGGCCTAACCTGAGGATCCTTATTCAAGTGTGTAGAACAGGGCAGGCACAAGTATTCATTAAAGTCACGGGGGCTGCTCGAGCTAGAGAGGGCAAGTTCAAGGACTGGCTTTCTGGGAGGAAGGAAAATTAAATGTCATGCTTCGGGACATCAAACTGATTGCTGGAAGGATTCAGGAAGGGCATGGCTTTCACTTTGATGTGGAGTAATGGACATCATGTTTGAGAGCTGCAGTATGCGGCTCTTCCCCCTGCACCTTTGAAGTCTCAGGTGCTGGTCACCGAGAGAGACAGGAAAATAAAATATACATCAACCCCAGAACTTCCAGCTGTCTGCAGCTAACTCAGTCCAGGGAAGCATCAGCTTTCTGTGTCATTGCTATATAATATCCCAAACATGAAAAGGAGGAACAATTCCTCTGTCTGTTGGACAAGGACTGATCTCTTAAGGGCCACATCCACATCCAGAGTGATCACAGTTGGCTTAATTAGGGCCATTCGGTGAGGTTTGCTCCTTGCAGCCCTCCCACCAGCCCACCACACCAATTCCAACCCTCATTCCTCTGCCTTAGGATCAGTCTCCAAAGCAGCCGCTTATCAGCCAGATGGATTTTCCTCGGGAAAAAAGCAGCCTGATGCACTTCAGCACTGCCCGCTTTTGAAAAATACCCAAGACTTTAATTTCCTGCCTTCCAAAGAACAGCTCAATCCCGGTGATTAAGCTTTAGCATCCACCTCCAGAAACACAATCTCCGACACGCCGCCGCCGCGGACAGCTCCAACAAAACATGAGGCAATTTCACTCGCACACATGCTCAGCAGCTGAAATGCCTTTCCTTCCCTTTCTCCTGCTTCCACGCCCGTGGCAGAGGGGTTGTTTTCTCTGCCTCTCCTAAGCAGACAGTGCTGGTTAATTAAACCAGACCTAGCACTAGCTTTAGGACTAGCACAGAGGTCTCACCTTTATGCTTTGCACCTTAATTAGTACCACAGTGAGTGCCTGACACTTCCTCCCTGGCCAGCATTTTATTGTGTTTTTTCCTCCTCCATTCGCCCAGCATAAATGCAGAGATACAAGGGCAAAGAAAAATCGAGCCCTTGGAACCTGGATAAATGCCACGAAAATGGCATTTTACAGGCGAACCACCTGAAGCATTCTGCACCTCATCACTGTGTGCAGCGCTGGGTAAAAGCAGTGTGATGTTCCACCTCTTATTTTCAGCCACTCTTTTTAGCTTTTCAGACCCTGCCTCCGAGGAAAATAAACCCTGACACTGGAACAGCATCTTCTGCAAGCAGCACAGCTCTCAAATCTGCGCCCTTACTGCTGCCTGCAATTTTGAACGAAATTCAGAGGCACAGATCTGAGTCAAACATAGACCTTCTGGCAGGAAACGTTATTTATTGTACGTCCAGAGTCTTGCGTGTGATTGATTGGGCAGCTTCGGTACCGGCGGAGGAGGAGGGAAGAAAGGGAAGGAATGAATAATCCCTTCAAGCAGGGCCTTCCTCGTCTTTAAAGCCCCAAGGTTTGGGGGTAAGTGTACATGGAGCTCAAGTTTCATCTGCTCTGACCCTGGGCCAGGGGACTTTTCCTCGCACCCTTGGCAAAAGCCAAAATCTATTAATTTTGCTGGAACTGACTGCGTTGGCAATCAGTTGCCAACTCTGCTGGAATTCCGGGGTTCAGCGCTAACAACAAATAGAGACTTCAGAGGGCAAACCGAGCCGTTCCCTGTGTTCTTCCAGAGCTGGCAGCACACGCTTCCCACCCTGCCTGCAGCCACGAGCTGAGGAGCAAAGTCACACTGAACATGCCACTATTACTACACCACCAGGGCCTGAAAATAAACCCGATTCACAGCACCGAGCTGAGTGATGCAAGGAGTGTAGGTTAAAAATGGAATAAAAGCAGAAGTGAAAAGGAAACAACATCGTGAGTCGCTCTTATTTGGGCGTTGTGGATTTCTTTCCCCCCCCCCTTTCCTTCTCCCGGGGAACACATCACGTTGCAAACTGTTCATTCACAAAGTAAGAGCCTGACATTTGGGGAAGAAGGCGGACTTCGAAATCAGTCCTCATCACCCAGCACGGGGCTTGAGAAGTTGCACGGAAAATCAACTTTCAGCAGCTGCTAAGGGTACCCAAGAGGCAGAAAGGATTTTGGAGGAGAAAAGCTGGTTGTCAGGATACAGAAAGAACAATTCGCCTTCTGCTTTTCACCTTGGTGGGGAGATCACAGAATCCCAGGAAGGTTTGGGTTGGAAGGGACCTTAAAGCTCATCTTGTTCCAACCCTGCCGTGGGCAGGGACACCTTCCACTCTCCCAGGTTGCTCCAGCCTGGCCTGGAACACTTCCAGGGATGGGGACCAACACCTGTTTTGCACTTGTGCTTTCCACCAGACAAATGCAGGGCTGCACTCATCATTTTCCTCCACAGGTAAGCAAACACTCTTTGGTCTCTTTGTCTCTTCAAGACAACGTGAAATCATCAGCTCACCTCATTTTTCCTGACCTGCAGGCACAGGCTCCTGTGTTACAGGAGGAGGGAAGGCTGGCAGGGAGCCTGGAGCGGGTAACTTATGGCATGAGGTTACAGAGGGACTGGAGAAGGTGGAGGAAACAGAGCCAGCGCTGCATTTGGCACTCTGTCCTTCGGGAGCACTGGCTCTCCCTGCCCCGCCTCTGAATCAGCTCTGCCCCAGCCCGGGACTCGCTCTGTCTGCCTGGAGACACAGAGCTCCAGGGCTGTGCTGCTCTGGGGAAGGGACACGCAGGACAACAGGGATGACTCAATCTGCTCCTCGGAGAAGGCAGGATGTTACGGAGCACCCGAACGGGGATGAGACGTGGAGCCCACGCTCATGGATGTGCAGGGACGGGGAAGAAAATCATAGAACCGTCATCAAGGAATGGTTTGGGGTGGAAAGGACCTTAAAGCTCATCTTGTGGGCAGGGCAGGGACACCTTCCACCATCCCACGGTGCTCCAAGCCTGGCCTTGGACACTTGCAGGGATGGGGCAGCCACAGCTGCTCTGGGCAACCTTACCACCCTCACAGGGAAGGATTTCCTTCCAATATCCCATCTGACCCTCCTCCCAGTCTAAAGCCATTCCCCCTCTTCCTGTCACTCCATGCCCTTGCAGAACAGCTCAACATCAGGCAAACCGGTCACGCCCAGCCCCCCCAGGCCTCACCTGTTGTGAACCTTGGCTTAGTGGGTGGCTCCTGCACGGACATGGGGAAGGTGGCCGAGGCGGGGGAGGACTGCGCCCGGGACAGGGGCCGGTGTCCCCCGAAGGACACGGGCATGCCAGCCGCCTCCAGCGACGCCTGGTAGTTCCTCAGCTGGTGGATCCGCTGCTGCTCCAGGAGCAGGGCTTGCTGTGGGGAAGAGAAGCAGGCAGTTGCTGGAAGGGCCTTCCCAAAAGGGTTTTTGAGGGCTGGCGGGCTTGGGCTCCTTTTCCTCGCACGCAGCAAAGGAAGATGTGACGTTTCTAGGGCCGAGTCAGGCAGGCACAGCACATCAAATCCCAGCCCCTGCCATGGGCAGGGACACCTTCCACTGTCCCAGGCTGCTCCAAGCCCCATCCAACCTTGCCTTGCACACTTCCAGGGATCCAGGGGCAGTCACAGCTTCCCTGGGCAAATGTAGTTGCTGAGCAACATCCCAATGACATTCCTGGAGGACATGGATGGGCTCCACTACACTGTGCTACCTTGTTATTGGATTTATCACCCACAACCTGCAAGCCTCGGGTGTTTTCCCCCAAAAGTGAGCCTGGCTGGAGGGTCCAGGATCTCTAATTCTGAAGCAGGAACACCCTCCACTTGTCCCCCGCTCCCTTATACGCAATCTTTCTCTGGAGAAATTACTTTTAAATCACTAAACCAAAACAAACTCCTCTGCTGGTGGCTAGTGCTCAGAAATGTTAGGATACACTTTCGACTTCCCAAAGAAAGAGCCACGGAAGCGGCTCAGCAGCTGTAAACAGGGTGACTGTTTTGTGCAGGTGAGCCAGACTCTCCTCCCAGGGAAGGCACCACTGCTTTTACACGGGGTTCCTTTACCCAGCCGCCCCTCAGGAGCAGCACGAGGCGACTTCCGAGCCCACGCTCCGCGGCGACCCGAGCTCACCTGGCGGAAGAGCAGCTCCTGCTCCGCCTGCCTCTGCCCAGACTCCAGCTCCTGCTGCGGCTCTGCCTCCTCCTCGTCGCTCTCGATGGGCTCCTGCTTCACCTGCACCACGCTGGCCAGCGCCGGGGCCTCCTTCTGGCCCGCGGCCCTGTCGCCGTAGGGCTCCTCCAGCAGGGCCTGGTGCTCGCGCAGCTCCTCCTCCGTCTCCTCGGGGTGGCTCTCGTGCTGCCGCGCCGGCTCGGTGGGCTTGGGTATGATCTGCAAGCAGAGCGCTCGTCAGCGGGCTCGCCGCGGGGAACGAACGCTGCCCCTGCTCTCCGGGCTCACGGGGAAGGGCAGCTCCGGGCTGTCGTGCCTCACGATCCGGGCCCGCAACAACCCAAGGGAAGGCCAGGGCAACCTTGGCATTAAGGGCTCTGAAATCCCGTGTCCCAGGTAATGACACCCCCCTTATTCTGCACTTCGTCTTCGCTCTGAAGGAGTAAGAGCCTCTTGTTCCCGCACGCCTCCAGATGCTGCTCCATTCACAAACCGCCGAGATGTCTGGCAATTAAATTCTGAAAGAATACCAGGGACCCAAACCCTCCAAGAGGGTTTTTGCTGCCTGTTTGCCCAACATCACCTCGAATCGCTCCCTGAATTTCATCCGTGAGGCTGAAATAAAGATTACTTGAAAAGCTGCACTCTTAAGAGGAAACTCGGGACGCACAGCTGAGAGCAAACCTCAAGAGCAGCACTGCTCTAACCTGACCTCCCTAACCAGACACGGTCAACTTCTCTGAGAGCAGCTCCTAAACCAAAAGGAACAATTTAATTTGCACTGTAATTCACCCAGACTTTTTCTAAGTTCATTGGCAAGATAAAATTCACAGTTCTCTGTCTCAGACTGCTTCTGATTTTTATTTGGGACATTAAAAAAAACAAACAAACCCCAAATGTGACCTGTTTTAAACTCCAGCATAGGAAAACCAATCCATTTCCTCCCTTTCAAAGAGCTTGGGCTGCCCCTGCTTCACAGGGCTTATAAAGAAACTGCTGCACTTTGAAAGTTGTCAGGGCAAGGTTTAATGAGGATTAGGTCATCGGTATGGAAAGCAATATTGATTTTAAATCTAATAAAGCTAAATCAAAACATGGTTATTGGACACATGCAGGAGGAGGGACTATTTGTCAGTAACTTGCTCTTTGAAGAACAGCGGCTCCAACCTGGAATTAAGCCTTTTTCCCCCAAAAAAGTAGGAAGGCAGGCTCTGCCATATAACTTAAGCAAGGCAGAGGGGCAGGAATGGAGCTGAACCTGGCAAGGGGCATGAAGGGCATGAAGAAAGAAAGGAGGAAGACCAGGGAGATCCTGGTCCCGCCGCTGAATGAGGGAAGGCACCTGGTGGCACATGACACAGAACAGGCCACGGCACTTAATGCCATCCTTCAGGAATCCCAGGACTCCAACACCAGAGGAAAAGCCTGGAACAAGGAAAACTCTCCTTGGAATTAGCAGGTTTAGGCAACACTTAAGAAAACCTGGAGGTACTTAAGTCCATGGGTCTCTCACGGGTTGCACTCACAGGTGGCGGGACGAGAGGCCACGGGCACAAATTTAAACCCATGAAATTCCTTCTGAGCACAATAAAATGTATTTTTTTCTCCTGTGAGGGTGGTCAAACACTCGAACAGGTTGCTCAGAGAGGTTCTGCAGTCTCCATCCTTGGAGATCCCTGGGCGACCTGCTCACGCCGGGACATTGCCCTCAGCGACCTCAGGAGGTCCCTGCAAAGATTCAGGGATCAAAACCCCTCAAGGATTTTTGTGAGGTTCCCCCTGCCCCCCCAGTTTCATTCCTTATAACACACACTGAATAACCAAACCACACCAAGCTAAAAGTTCTTCCACCAATTTTCTTTAAGCCCTCTTAGGCTTGATGAATATAATCTGTTTTAAAGATAATTAAATCATCATAAACCATCTGCTACTTGGTTTTGTTTTTTTTTTTCCCTGCTTGGATCGAAGGTCTCAAGCTTTTGAACTTAATACCTTTTGAACTTCTGAACTGCACGAGGTAATTGCTGGGGAAAATAACTTCCAATGCCATTGTCGTACCTAATGGGGATGAGAGGCAGCGTAATTCCCTAGAAGTTTTAAATTATCCCTGCTCCTTAAAAACGCGAGAATTAAATGAAAAGGACAGCGAAGGGTGAAAGGACCAAGCGGTCAGCGACAAGGACGTGTCAGGCGTTCCGTCCGCTCTCCCTCTGCGCAGGGAATCTCTCCCGGTCTGTCGCCGGTGCCAGCTGCTGCAGCCCTGCTCTTAAAGGAGGGTTTTGCAGAGAAGACACTTTGTCACCCCCACACCCCACGTGACACACGAATTACTTGCATCCCAGGCCCGTGAGAACTCCCCAAAACTCTCCCATCTGCGCGGTTTGCTGAGCGCGCGCTCGCGCAATCGAAAATCGGGGGGAATCGAAGCGCGAGGGGCTGGCTGTGAAGGAGGCGCCGGGGATGCCTGTAAATGTGTCTGAAACAGCAAACACAGAGCACCGTAAAGAACTCCTCCATCCCTCAATTAGCTCTCTGGCTTCCTCTGCCACGAGGTTACTCCTCTGTTTTCACACCCGGTGGCTGTCACCAAGTGCCACCATAAACCTCTGCTAAAGGCACTGCCTCCCCAGCCTCGGGCAGAGAACGATTTCACTACGGAATAAATCACAGCTCCCTAGTCACAAGCAGTTTTAAAAGGCTCCACACAGCTGGCAAGAGTTCTCCTCCACAGCTTGGAAACACAAAGAACCGAAATTTAAAAAAAGAAAAAAACCAACAAAAAAACCCACCACATAGCAAAGTCAGGTCCTAAATACAGGGACCACCAAAGCGTTCCTCATTTTCCTGTGGAACGTTTCGTGAGGGGGAAAGGGCTGCATTTTTCGCTAGTGGCATTTCAGCTGGCACTGGATTTGTCCAGTAGGTGTGATAAACAGAATCACAGATTCCTTAAGGTTGGGAAAGACCTCCAAGACCATCAAATCCAACCTCTGAGTATCACAATGCCCATCAATCCACACCAACTTCTCCAGGACACCTTTCTCCACAGTGGCAAGCTGCTGGGACACTGAAGACCTGGAAGGTCCTACTGAGCAGGTTAGAGACAGCTACTTACACATCAGAGACCAGTGAGGAGTGCCCAGCAGAAAAATCATGGAATCCCAGAATGGTTTGGGCTGGGTGGAACTCTGATCCCCATTGGTAGGTGGCACAGGAGGAAAACCAGAGGAAGAGAGGAGCCAGGAAGCAATGGAGGATGCCAGACTAGCAGAAGCCAGCAGAACCGTCCCTTTCCTTTCTCTGGAGGTGAAGGACAAACTCAAGGAAGAAACAGAACAACCCTGGACAGCTGGAGACACAGCTTTGATGAAAATGAGGAAAAACCAGAAAAAACCAGAGATGCTAAAGGCTGAACTCATTTGACTCGACATCACTCTTCCCACGTCCCCTTTGGGTTATAAATTTTAACTTCTCCAGACTAAGGAGAAACCAGAGATGATAAGGGATGATGGGGAGAGGGCGACTTGGGCACCAGCCATGCAGGGAGCTGGCAGAGCCTCCTGCAGCAGTCAAAGCCTACGGAAGTCTCTTGAGCTGGGCTTTCTTTTCCCCCCGAAGTGATGAGACAGCAGGGGAAAAACAACTGTCTGAGGCAGCCCCAGTCCTGCTGCTGGAAGGACCAGGACACTGTGGAGCTGCTGTGCCCGGAGGAGAGGGAACAACCCACCCGGCAAGGCTGGATGGGGCTTGGAGCAAAAAAGTTCTTCTGATATTACAAATCACAGAATACTTAAGGCTGGAAAAGCCCTCTCAGACCATTGAGTCCAATTGTTCCTCCAGCACTGCCAAACCCACCCCCAAACCATGGCCCCAGGTGCCACATCCACACACTGCCAGGGACGGGGACTGCACCACTGCCTGGGCAGCCTGTGCCAGCGCCTGACCACCCTTTCAGTGGAGAAATATTTCCTAATATCCAATCTGAACCTCCCCTGGCACTTCCCTAGGTTTGAATACTAAACATGCAAAAAAGGGTCGGATATAGGAGCACAGGCTGATGGTGGAATTTCAGCTCAGCGAGAAAAACAGAATGGTTTGGGTTAGAAGGGACCTTAAAGCCCATCTCATCCCACCCCCTGCCATGGGCAGGGACACCTTCCACTCTCCCAGGCTGCTCCAAGCCCCAGTGTCCAACACCTCCAGGGATGGGGCAGCCACAGCTACTCTGATGATTATTCTTATTATTTTTAAGTAAAACAACCTATTTTTTTCTCGGTCGCCTTCCTGGAAACAGCAAGACTTGTTTTGGCTGCAGTCCCCTCAAAAATTTCATCTGCTGCAGACACCTAACAGGGAACGTTGAGGGCCAAAATCTCAAAAGTCTGGAAAAATCACACGGAATTAAGAAGAGCCTTATTTAGGACTATATAAATACATAAAATACTTCAGGAGTATTATTTACGGGAAATCCGCAAATAAAAAAAATTAACAGGCGGTGCCATTGGTCCTGTTAATAATTAAATAATCTCTTCTTTTATTTTTAGTCGTGCCCTTAACTCTCCTACACACGAGGGTCCTAAAATATCCCCACATCTGGGAAAAGTCTTTTTCCATGTCAGCACTTGGATGCCGTCCCACGGGATAAATCCGCCACACGCACGCAGCGCTAGCACCAAAGCGATTCTAACTCATGACTCCCATAAATCAAACGCAGGGGAGTCGCCCCTCTGCCATCAGCTCAATTAAACCCTCCCTGCTTTTGCCGTGGAGAGCGATGGGTCCCAGCCCCGACAAAGCCGGAATTCAGAGCGCTCTGGTGGCTCTCCAGCTCCTGGGAGGTCCGGGAGAAAGTCGGAACGAGCTCAGCGGATACGTCAGGGCCGGGGCTTTGGAAAAGCTTTAAAAACCTTCACGCAAAAAAAATCCCTCCAGCTGACACCTCCCTGAACAAAGAGCCCCAGCTCGCTGCCCCGCACCCCGTGGCCCCGGTCCCGAGGAGCGTGTGCAGGGGGCAGGAAATGGGATCCCTCCGGAGCAGCGGCTCCCCAGGGCCCCGTGTGCGGGGCTGAGCCGGTGCCAGGGCCGGCACCCGCGGTGGCGGCGCTCCAGGAGGACAGCATTGACGTCAGTGACTTGTGTAACCGTCCTGCCTCGGCCCCAGCCCATAAACACGGCTTTGGGGGTGGTGGGGGCAGGGGGGGGGCTGTGGCTTCTTCCACTCTTTGATCCAGCCCTCGGCGGCCGCGTTTTCCCGCAGGACTGGCACGGTGGAAAGGTTTGGAGGAACCTCCGCTGTAAACGAAACCGCCGCCATCTGAGCGGCCGCTTGCCACGGGCTGGTCCCGAGCCCCGAACCTGCTGCTGCAATGGCTGCTGTCCTAAGGAAAGCCACCGCTGGAGCTCCTTGGGAGGAGTGTTCTGAAAGCCTCAGAACAGGACAAATCCCAGAATGGGCTGGGTGGGAAGGGACCTTAAAGATGATGCAGTTCCTCATCCTGCCACGGGCAGCCACAGCTTCTCTGGGCACCCTGTGCCAGGGCCTCCCCACCCTCACAGGGAACAATTCCTGCCCAATATCCCATCCATCCCTGCCCTCTGGCAGTGGAAAGCCATTCCCTGTGTCCTGTCCCTCCATGCCTTGTCCCCAGTCCCTCTCCAGCTCTCCTGGAGCCCCTTTAGGCACTGGAAGAGGCTCTAAGGTCTCCATGGAGCCTTCTCTCCTCCAGGCTGAACACCCTTAAGTCTCTCAGCCTTTCAGCAAACACTTCAATAAATCTGCATAACTTCCCTCACAAATACTTCCTGGTGCTGGCATGCCTGAGAGAGGTCCGAGGGTGAGAGGTCCAGGGATGAGAGGCCCAGGGATGAGAGGCCCAGGGATGCTGGAGGCAGAGCCCACACACACCCCCCACACTAGAGACCCCGAAATCGCGTGCTTGAAGCTGCTCCGGAGGAAAAAAGGCATCGCGAGCTTCGTGCCTACCTTGTTGATGTGCAGCTGCTGCTGCTGGAATTGCTGTTTGTGTTTCTCCAGGAACTGCTGGTGCTGCTGCTGGATCACCAGCTGCTGGAGGGCCTGGGCGTTCTGGGGCAGGGGAGCAGACTGGGTGCGCCCGAGCGGGCGGTGCTGCCGCAGCTTGTGGATCGAAGGGGAGACCCTCTCTCCACCCACCAGGGGCTGTGCGTGCAGGGGCAGTCCTGAAAGATACCAGTCTGAAGATAATATGGAGGAAAAAACAGCAGAGGAGAAACAAGAGGAAGAAGAAAGGAAGGGAGAAAACGGCTGTTGAGTAACGCTGATGGTGACAGTGATACCATGTCAAACCCAGCCACCTCGCCATCTACAGCTGCAGCTGCCTTAAGAGAGAGCAGATAAATTAATTAACCACTGCACAGAGCGATGCTTTGCTTGGTTTGAGTTCTGGGTCTGCTTGGTGACGCAGAGACCCTCCGGAAACATTTAATTTCCTGAAACCAGCAACACCTTACAGACCCTTCCCTTGCCACACGAGACCACAGTGGTCTGGAGAAGTTTAAACCTCACAGCTTGCCTCGGTTTAGGGAGTGATCCCAGGTTCAACTCAAGCTGCAGGAACCAGCTGCCTCCCTAGCAGGGATAGGGCTGCAGTCACTCTTGGGCAAGAAGCCCTCTGCTCTCCTCAGGCTTTGGTTTAGGAGAGGGAGAGGCTGCCCAGTGCTGAGGATTAGCAACACCTTGACATTTGTGTCCTGGGATGCGACCTCCTTTCCCAGCGATTCACGGAGCTGCCCTAGGCGGAAGCAGCTGACTCATGTGAAAGCCTCTTTTCTCGGAAGACCTGAAGAGTTTCTCCCACTCTCTGCTTTTTCCTGAGAGGAACCGTGTGAAAGGGCACTTTGATTTTGTAACTGCGTGTCTCTGCAGATGTCGGTGCGTACGCACACGGGGCTGCGCATGAACACACGGACAACTGGCAAAGGTGTGCTCCTCCTCCCCGAGAGCACAGCTCCTCCTCCCAGAAGGGCACATCAGACAGCAGAGCTTGCACAGGGTATCTTGGAAGACTACTTTCCTCCAAGGCAATGGCCAAGGTGCTCCAGGGAAAGCTTTCCAGGAGACACCGTGTTCATGGAACCCTGGAATGGCTGGGCTTGGGAGGGACCTTAAAACTCATCCTGTTCCACTCCCTGCCCATGGGTAGGGACACCTTCCACTATCCCAGGTTGCTCCAAGCCCTGAGTGTGTTCCATGAGGACTATGGAACATCAGGACATGCATCACAACATGAAGGACACTACCCGGAGCAGCCTGTCCCAAGAGGAATGCCACAGCTAAGGAATTCTGGTCTAGCTTCCCAAACTGGCCACGTCTGCCTTCCAGCACAGAGAAAGCCATCACGGCTGGGTAATTCTGCAGCTGTCGGGGGACTATCTCCAGAGCTCAAGGCTCTCCAGCAGAATCCTAATAAACTCCACTTTGTTTCCAAGGAATTTCCAAGGATTAACTGCAGCTTGGCAGCCGGTGCACTCAAGGCTTTGGGGAGCACGTGTGAGCTCGCCGCCTCTCAGCTGCTGCCTCTGGAATGTGTGTTCCCCCTTGCTGCTGTGTCCCGGCTCCCTCTCCTGAGTGCTGGATCGTAACGCGCTGTACTCGCTCGGAAAGCACCGCACGGAGCAGGTGGAGCAGAAGGAATTCGCCTGGAAGCCAGCACGGCACACTGGGAACTGAGGGAAGCGAACACCACGCTTCTCTGCCTCAGCTTCCCCACGTCTACATGCTCCTAAGCTTATCCCAACCCCACGGATATTCCCGGGATTTGGATGTACAACCAGCCACGAGCTGCCAGGCTTCGGGGGCTGACGCCTCCCAAGAACTTCCATTAGGAAATGGAAGGAAGGGAAGGAAAACCAACATGTCATTACCAAGGCAGAACATCCTTTGTCCCAGCACCACACACAGGAAACCAGGAACGCATCCCAGTGGGAATTATTGCTTTGAATGCAGCCTATTTATAGCCACAGGCCTTCCCACAGGTAGTTCATTCTGAAAACTCAGCACCGGGAGTGACTCACGGCAATTAACGTCCTGGAAAGGGAACGCACACAAACAAATACAGATCTGCTGGGAGGCAGCTGATTCTGCCACGGCTTTGCTAGCTGTATTAACGATGGAAAGGAAGTGTTTTAATCCGTGATTTTCTAAGCGCGTGCCTTTCATACTGCCACGGAACAGAAAGCATCCGTGGAAAACAGGAATCGTGGGCTGCGATGTTTCTGCCCTCCACTTTGAGCTGAGCTGGTCAGAACTCCAGCAAGCAGAGCTCTCAGCTTTTACCTACCAACTTCTGCTGTCCTGACGGAATAACAGCATCTCTTTTCGTCTCACCAAAATGAGTTGGGAGATCACATTTTGGAAAAATCACCGCTAATCAATGACTCAACAAGCCCGTCCCGAAGGTTTTACGTTCCACCCGCAGCGGGTAGAGGCGATGCAGGACCTGGAGGCTGCCTTGACAACAACCCAACAGATCCCTGCTGGTTCCCCCTCTTTTCCAGGGGCCCCCGCAGAGCTCACCTGTGACCAGGGGGGTTTGTGCAGTCGGCTGTTCCAGTAAGACCATGTGCTGCAGGAGAGGGTTATGTGCAGTGCCCCCATCCCTCTCCAACGTTGTAGTGCTCAGGTAGGGAGTGAGGTGAGTGCCAGGGAATAAGGAGATCCGCTGCTGCAAGGCTGGGATCGCGAGCCTCTCCGCATCCTGCTGGGCTTGTCCCGCCTGCAAGGGATGGCACAGGGGGTTAAGGGATATCCCAGAGGCTGCTCCCAGCCCCACTGACATCCCAGAGGCTGCTCCCAACCCCACTGACGTCCCAGAGGCTGCTCCCAGCCCCGCTGACATCCCAGAGGCTGCTCCCAACCCCACTGACGTCCCAGAGGCTGCTCCCAACCCCACTTACGCTGGAAGGGCCGGTGGCAGGCAGTCCTAGCGTGATGTTGGGCAGGGAGGGCGAGGTGTAGAGCGGGAGCTGCGTCACGGAGCCCTCGCGGTTCACGAGTCTGTGAGCCAGGCTGGTCTGGAGAGGAGAGCAACAGCGGGGCCCTGGTGAGAGCCCATCCCCAGAGCCCACCAGGACACGGCACAGTCACGGGGACAACGCAGCAGACACGGACACAGGGTCTCCAGAGCTGCAGCGGACCCACGAGGATCACGAAATCCTGCCCAGACACCCCAGCAGTCCCACCGTGTGCATCCCTGGCAGCGGTGTCCAAACTCTCCTGGAGCTCCGGCAGCCTCAGGGCCGTGCCCATTCCCTGGGGAGCCTGGGCAGTGCCCAGCACCCTCTGGGGGAAGAACCTTTTCCCAGCATCCAACCTAAACCTCCCCTGGAACAGCTACAATGCTGTTCCCTAGGTACTTGTCCTTCTCAAGCATTTGCCCTTTAAAAGGTAAAACAGATTATCTTAAAAAAAAGCTTTACAATTGGTGTTTTTCTCTTTAGCAAATAACAGACAATTTATGTTATTTACTAGCCTGTGTTAGCATAAATCAGACTCGAAAATCTCACCCAAAAGCCTTAAGGCTGCATTTACAGAACCATTTCCTGATTTTCAGGGTGAAATGCAAGATTTGCTCAGTTATTTTACGGGCATTTGAAGTAAGAACACTTTAGCAAAAATACCTTTAATTTCCAAACAAGACTGATTCGAAATACGCACTAGAAAACCCATTATAAAAATTACAATAAAGTGCCTGATTTTCCTGTTAGGAAACCAGCGTTCTGATCACCCTGAAGTCTCTGCGGGTGATTTTCCAACATAAATAGAATTTAGACTTCAAGAAGACTTCTAGAGAAGTCTGTTAAACTCAGGGATTTTGTTTAACTTAACATTCTATTATGGGGCAAGCCGTACCTAAGTCGTGGCTGTCCCCTCCCTGGAATTGTTCAAGGCCAGGTTGTTCCAACCCTTCCACTATCCCAGGGTGCTCCAAACCCAAAATCCAGCCTGACCATGGACACTTCCAGGGATGAGGCAGCCACAGCTTCTCTGGGCAGCCTGTGCCATTTTCTTTTAACAGCCTCATGGTAAAAAAACTTCATTTTTCTCTCTAATCTAAAGTGACTCTCCATGTGATTATTTGTACCCACACACTTCTCCTTCCAAGTGATTTTTGAGCATTCCTGGCAATTTTGCTTTAAGTTAAATTACATAATGTCAGTGTGCCATTGAAAATAAGATACTTATTGTCAGCAGAGGAACGAAATATTTTACTGATATCATAAATGAAACAAAACTACATCCATTTTCCCTTCGAACAATCAATACTCTGGAGTTGTGCCTCAAAGCCTCTCCTGGGGATTTGATACAGAAAACAGAGGAGAACACAGCAGCTTGATGCTCTCAGCGTATGGGATTTGGCAGCATTATCACCACTTTAAACACACAGCTCCCGTCTCGGGGCTGTGCACAAATGGGCCTGAATTGCACACAGCCATCTCTGAATGCACAATTTGCAGCTGTACTCAAGCAGTTTTTACAGGCTTGTACCAACTGCAGTGGCAGGGAGTGCTGTGTGCCTTTCAGAGAGGGAAAAGCCTTTAAAACCAGTGTTTCTAAACAGAAAGTGCCTGTTTGGAAGGAGGCAGGGCCGCGGCCTTTCCCCGCTGAAGGCACCCCAGTGAGGAACTTGGACACCACCTGCCACCAAACCTGCTTCCAGGGCTGATGCAGCAAGCCAAGGAGCAGAGAGACACATTTCTCATTTGAAAGGAAACGTGAGGCCAAGAACGAAACACGGCTTTATCTTTTCAGCAACCCTCAAATGCTTCTGAACAGTGAATGGTGGGAACACGGGAAATCCTGGTCAGCTGGTAGCAAAGGAATCTCCAAAACCTGAGCTCCCAGCTCATACAACTCCTACTGAAGAAGAAGATTTTAAAGACACCAAACCCCACTTATTTTTTCCCAAATACAGGCCAGTGGATCAGCTGGGATCACGTGACATGAATGCTGAAATGAAATGCAGAGTTATTTTTCTTTGGGAAAGGGAAAGGCTTCGGCAGGACAGGGGATCTTTTCCAAATCATTCGTGCTGCTCGTGCCTCAGCCTAAGTCACAAAATTGCAGCATTACAAGCAGTTCATGGAAAGGCTTTTTCTTGTGGTCAGTGTCCATTTGATTAGGTGCTGGGGGTCTAGTCCCAGATGGTCAGCTCCCATTACTTAGGTGAAAAATCAAATGGAGGAGGAGAATGCTCCAGCTTCACATTCACCTGCAGGAGCTCACGCCGACTTCACGGAATGGTTTGGGCTGGAAGGGACCTTAAAGACCATCAGGTTCCAACCCCCTGCCACAGACAGGGACTTGTGGGAAGCTGCCTGCTCTGTTTACGTCACAAAAAACTGCCAAATCCACTGGTTTTTCCAGCAGCAACTGGAGGTTTGCAGCTTGCTAAGGACAGACAAGGCTGACAGCTCCTGGACCAGCAAAACCAAAACTCAGGGCGCGTCCTCCTGGGGCACGTGAAGCCTCCAGCTCACACCATCTTAATCTTCACACTACTTGCCTAGGTCTGTAAGGTTTGCTGTGGACTGGAGGGGCTGGAATGCGTGCTGGATAACCTGGCAGGGCAGAGGGTGGAGAAGGAGGCATATTCCCCCTTATTAAATACTGTCACACTACATTAGAAATAAAAATAAAGTGAGAATCTGTACAAAACTAGAAAGCGCTAAGGGCTGACATTTCCACCATCAGAAGGCCTTTTCAATTCCAAAGGAATATTTGTGGAGAACAAGCCCAAGCCTGTTTGTGGAGCCCTGGTGTTCAGACAGACTCTATATTCATGGGGAGAACAGCCACTGGGAAGCTGGACAACAAGAAATGCACCAGTAACATCAGACAACCACACTGGTTTTCTACAGGCACAGTTTCTAGTGGGAGCCAGCTCACACGGCCCAGACCCCTCGGAAAAGCCGGGATCCAGGATTCCTGAACACAGGAGCTGCTGTGCTCAGTCCAACCCCACCTCACCCAGTCCAACACCCTGCCCCGGACACCCACCGATGCCTCGAGTGATGGTGGAAGTTTATGGGATTGTAAACCAGCACATGGCACCAAGCTTTCAGATCCCCAGTCGTGGAGGAAAAGTTTAAAGCCATTCCCTTTAACCCAGTTCTGGTCTGGTCATATTTAGACCGGCCTACTGCACACAATAAATCCACCCTATCTATGAGAATAAACTCCCCAGACATTAAAATACTTGCATTTGACCTTGCTGAATCCCTTTATTTTCCCTTTCCCCTCACTACAAAACCACTGCAAGTCACCACAAGCTGCCTGTGAGCTGGTTCAGGCCAGATTTAATAAACAGATAAGGCATCCTGTCAGCCCAGGCTGAGAGGTAATTCCCAAAGCCTGCTCCAAGTCACAAGCCGGGGTTTTCCTTTCGTGTGGTTTGGTCCTGAAACTCTCCCCAAGCTGCCGAGTGTTGGAAACCAGAGGGAAGGAGGGCTCTGTACCTCTGCTTGGATACTCGTGACTGATCCTGCAATTCCGTTCTCCGTGCTGATGTTGTTGGAGCTGTTGTTCGGAGAGCTGGGACCAGATCCAGGAGCACTGTTGCATGCAGAGTCTGAAAGAAACCATCCAAAACCAACTCTGAGCATCAGAAACCATCCCTGTGATGGGATTTAGACAGATAAGAACCCCTCAAAGTTTTGGTTTTTTCCTCCTCCTCCCCTTCTTCCCCCTGAATCTTCCCAGGGCTGTTAAAATACCAACAAACATTTTCAGATGGTTCATCCAAGTAGCTACTCAGCATATTTAAGTCTTCTCCCCATGGGGATTTCTCTCAGAGTGTCTTAATGACTTGAAATATGACTGAAAGATAATAAAAGACGTGGAAGGTCTGAAGAGGTCAGACTGGAGGATGTTGGGGTTGTTCTGCTCCATTTTTCTACAAGTGCCTCTCTCACCCTCTTTCCCTCTAACCCTAAAGACACCTCCTTGCACCAGACTTCCCTCGGAAGGTCTCTCACCTGCTGTACGGCACAGCTGCCAGAGTTCCTCCTTTACTTTGAGAAGGTTAATAACGTTAAAACCTTTTCTTTTGAGCTTCCCTCGTCCCCAAGCATTTGCAGCAGGAGAATCTCCCAGCAGCTGCAGCAGCTCAGGCTGCAGCAGGCTCCTCATTGCTCCAGGAGGAATAAAAGCTAATTATTACACGGGCCTGGAGGGACAGGACACAGGGAATGGCTTCCCAGGGCCAGAGGGCAGGGATGGATGGGATATTGGGAAGGAATTGTTCCCTGTGAGGGTGGGGAGGCCCTGGCACAGGGTGCCCAGAGAAGCTGGGGCTGCCCCTGGATCCCTCCCTGGAAGTATCCAAGGCCAGGCTGGAGCAACCTGGTCAAGTGGAAGGTGTCCCACTAGATGGAACCCCCTGCATTCTTCAGGGATTAAACATAATTTCTATTCCCTAAAGCGGGACTGTTTTTAAACCTTATTTTCCATTTAGAAGTCCCCTCCTACCATGAGAACTCAGATACTTTTCTAGCAGGCTCCAGGCTGGCTTCTTGAACCATGTCCATGCCTGTGAGAAATGGGAGCTGCCATTTCTGAAGGCACTGCTGGGAGAAATGGTCAGCCAGCAGAGGCTGATTTATCCCAGGAGCCACGTGCCATATAGCAGCGCATGAGCGAAGGAAACTCGATTTTCGGGTCTGAAAGCCTGCCAGAACTCATGGATGGTTTGGACAACGCTCTCAGGGATGCACAGGGTGGGAATTTTGGAGTGTCCTGTGCAGGGCTAGGGTTTGGACTGGATTATCCTTGTGGGTGCCTTCCAACTCAGGCTATTTTATGATTCCACCATTCTCAGTTCCTGAAATCACCCTTCCCCTCTGCAAGCAGAGAGGCTCTGCCACAGAGAAGCGCTGAGCCAGCCCAGGGTGTCCCAAACCCAGCCCCCTTTGAGTCTGATGGAGTGATGATCGTGTGCCTTGGAGCAAGGCAAGCCTGGCAAGGCCGGCACTGGGTGGTACTTACACACAGACATCCCTAGATGGTGCTAAGAATTAACTTTATGGTAATCTCCTCACCTTCTTCACTCTGATCCCCCTTACAAACTTTGCTCCTGGAAGAACAGGACTTTTCAACAAGAAACTGTCAGCTGAGACACCAAAGCATCAGCTGCAGGTACAAAACCCCTGGGTCCAGAGCCTTTTCCCGTTCTCCATCCCGGCTGGCACAGCTCCGGGTGCGTCACAGGGAGCAGAGACCGGAGCTGCCCCTCGCGAGGGAGCTGCGGATCCGGACGAGGCCCGACCTCAGCCTCCCCCAGCGCCCTGAGCCCGGCCGCACCGAGGCACACGCAGGAGGCAGGAGCGCGCTCTGGAAGGGGAGAAGGGGGCGAGGAGCGGAGGAATTGTCGCTTACCCGCCGTACCTGTGACGTCCAGCGGGCGCTTCTTGAGCGCCGTCACCACGGGCCCGTCCTTCCTGCGCAGCAGCGGGCTGCTCCTCCGCTCAGCAACCTTCTGCTTTAGTCGGGAGCGCAGCTTCAGGTTGGGCTCGGAGGCTGGGCAGGACAAGGAAACAGGGCTCGGGTTAAGAGCGTCTCAGCTGCGTTCTGCTCAGCCTGCAGTTGAGCTGAGCTGAGCTGAGCTGAGCTGAGCTGGCTGCAGTGGAGCATTTGCAGGAGGTTAAATTAAACGAAGTCATTTGCTAACAAATATTTGGAACACAGACTTTTCAACATAACAAACGGGTCCCAGCCCGCGCAACATCTGAACTCAACGACGACGACAGGCATTTGAATTGAAAATGTAATCATCATCCTGCAAAGCCTTCTCTGAGCGAGGACACAGACTCCCAAACTGCTGGCAGCTCTTCGGGATCAGGGCAGGGTTTCCCCTCTCTGCCCAGCCTGCTCCCAGCCCAGCGGCAAACCCGGCTGATGGGATGCAGGGAATCAGCAGGGGTGAGCCAGCTGAGATGCTGCTGTTGGTTATCTCTGGTGTGCTGCTGGAACGGGCAGCTCCACACCCTCGGAGTCATCCGACCCCAGGCTGAGCTGGCTCAGGGAGGGACGCCAGGGCAGGGGGAGAGAAAACGCCAAAATCAAACCCCACAAGCGAACCAGGTGATTGTCTCCCTGCTGGTTCACCCTCAGCTTGCAGACAGATGAGCCTGTGTCAGCTGGAGCCAGTGTCAGCTCAAGGCAAAGGGCATGAGAGCGTGGCCAAGGAAAGGCAAGGCCAGGGAGGAGGAGGTTTGTTTATTTGGGAAGCAGATTGGGTTACATCATCACGGCCCCACAGCTCAACCCTATCTAAGAGCACATCAGACACTTGGGAAGGTCCGGGCTGCCCAGGGCACGTGTGGATGCATTTCCTGTGACCCCAGCCTTGTGTAGGGCACGCTTTCGAGAGACTACCTCCAGATCCCAAATCCTGAGATCCCAAAAAGCCGAGGCAGAGCTCCTGGGAGTCTCCGTCAAGCCACGAAGCTTTAATTCAAGACTCCTCCTGCGAGGTGCTTTCCTCTGGGCGCTTCCCGATCTCCCGAGCCCTGAGCGAAACGCCTGCCGCGGGGTTTGAGGGCTCCTGACAGCGCCGGGACGCGCGAAGCGGCCCCATCCTTTCCCTTCCCCGAGCTCCCGGCAGCTCCGCCGCTCAATCCCTTCGAACCAGCACATCCCGTGCTCGCTCCATGACCAACCACCACGCTCCAGGGCCAATAATCTGCATTTCTTCGGGAGAACTGAAACGGGGTTTACAAACTGATCGGAATTAACTCGGTCAGGCTGCAGCTACATTTCCCTACGGCTGGCTTCGACCACCGGGTCACGTCAAAGATCGAGCCTGTCGACGTTAATTGCGGGGCTCAAAAAAATCAGAAGGCTGACGAATTCGAGATCAAATGCTTGAAGTTAAGCCATCAAAACAGTGCTTTGATGGAATTTTTGGGAGGAAGGGAAAAAAGAAAAAGAAAGAAAAGAGCTTTTTCGTGAATGTTTTGGACAGAAAAACGCCAGCAAGAGATAAAGGGAGCACTAAAAAAAAACAAAGTGCTTCCTCAAGATGATGCTTCAAATGCTGAATGAAGTGCATTAGCAAAGGGAGAATTATCTTAAGAGAGAGAATTTGCATATAAAATGGCAGGGGACTGAATGCAAATCTGCTCCCAGGGCAGTATTGAAGAGTGGACCAGTTCAAATACAAGCTCAGGCTCCAAGCAGCAGCTTCTCCAAGCTCTCTTCGGAACAGAAGCTGACTTAAGATTTTAAGAGCAGTCTTTGGGCACCTCATCCCGCATCCTTACATTCACAGCTTTGATTTGTCCCAATTTCTGAGCATTAATAGCTGCCTGGATGCCACACTCAAGGCTGGAAGGAGATGATTGTGAAGGTCCCTTCCAACAGAACTGCTCTGGGATTCTGTGGAAGGGGAAGGTGTCACAGCTGGATGCCGATATATCCATTTTAAATCAAGGAAATCTCGGCCGGTGCCACGGCTGTTGGAAGGATCTGTCCTCTGACAGAGGAAAACATGGCAATAAAAACTGTGTTTCAGCCCAAGTTTTATTCCTGGTGTTCAGCTGAGGGGGGGCTCCTGTTGGGAACACACAAGCCATGAGGTGGCTTTCAAATACAGAGAAGGAACAGGTTTGAAACACCTTAAAAACGGGCAGGGAAACGAAAGATTTGGGGTCACAGATTACCCAACACATCCCATATTTAAAGCCACAGTAAAAACCTCCTTCCATATGACAAGAGGTGAACAAACACAGAAAATGACAGCCTTAAAAGAGAAAATACCTCCAGCACAAGTGATTGCCAAAGCAACGTATTTAAATTTGTCAGATTAAACTATTTTAAGGCAAAATCACTCTGTGTTTTCCCCTTCTGCTCCCTCAGCTGGGGGATCGAGTTTCGAAGCACCAAAAGGTCTATTTAAAGCCCTGCTCTGATTCTGTTGTTTATCCCTCAGATATAATCCCAAATCTAACATGGCATCAGGACCTCCGAGAGCATAATCCCTACACGGATTTAATTGGGTGCTCCGGAGCCCAAAGTAGGTGAATTAAAATTCAGCGCAGGCAGCGCAGCACAGCCTCAAACTCACAGAATTTACATAAAACCTGCTTTATAGTAAAGGATGGGAGCTTCCAGCAGAGGCATTTCCAAAGCTCCGACCAAGAATTCAGGCTTATTCAGATGGTTTTTAAAACTATTACATAATGAAAATATTTTTAAGCTGAAGAGAGAGCTGTCTTTCACAAGTGTAAAACAGGAATTTAAACAACACAGAAGCATCGACACCTGACAGTCAGTGCAGGTTCAGTGCTGTCTCGGGAGCACCAATTCCACTGGAAATCTCCCCAAATTCACCCTGCCGGGCAATGTGCCCAAACAAAGCCTTGCTAACTAGAGTAAATCTGAAAACTGGAGACTAAATGACAGAACCTAAGTTAAAAAATCACTGCTCCTCCACGTCTCCAGGTGAAATATTTAAAACAAATGCCGTGAAATTATCAGAATTCCCCTCCAGCAAACACATGAAGCCCATGCCCAAATCTGAGTCAGCTCCCACAAAGCCAGTGGGATGTCTTGAGCACTGACATACTTAATTTGGCCTATAATAAGGATTTATACAAAGAATATTTTGTTTTCCTCTGAGTAAATTAATAACCAGAACACAAGCCAAAAGCTTCCCTCGTTTTCACAGGCTCCAGCCCAAGTTACCCCTCTTATACGTCACCGAGTGCAGCAGGACCCATGTAATCCAATTCTTCCAACATTTATGTCATCCCCATTGTTTTGTTCCTAGAACTGCAGCCCCTGAGCTGCTGAACTAATCGGGCATTAAGTCTGTGGAAGTCAAAACCCCAGCACGTCCTGGGCAGAGTCTGCCCAGTTCCCACTGCCCGTCCACATTCGTGGGATAAAAGCAAACAATGCAGCATGAAACCCCTGCTCCTGGCTCTGGAACACCTTCATTTCGGCAGGTGGGGACAGCAAAGGGATGTTACTCTATTATTATTATTATTATTATTATTATTATTATTATTATTATTTTAATTTCAGACTGAGCTTTACCAGTCACGCAAAAACCAACAGAATTCTCTTGTCTCCCTTCTAACATCCACGAGAAAACTCCATGAGCAGAGGGAGCTTAGGCTGAAGGAGGGAAAGGTTAGGTGGGATATTGGGAAGGAATTGTTCCCTGTGAGGGTGGGGGAGGCCCTGGCACAGGGTGCCCAGAGAAGCTGTGGCTTCCTCTGAATCCCTGGCAGTGCCCAAGGCCAGGCTGGACACTGGGGCTTGGAGCCACCTGGGACAGTGGAAGGTGTCCCTGCCCATGGCAGGGGGTGGGATGGGATGAGCTTTGAGATCTCCTCCAGCCCAATCCTGGGATTCTGTGAGCAGTGCAGTCCCTGGGAAGCAGAGATGGAGCTGGGACGACCAAGGAGGAGGAGGAGGGTGGGTTCCCCGAGTGACTGAGGTCCCCCGGAGGTGCCACTAAACCACAAGATTTTGTTTGGTCTCCTACTGGAAGAGGTTTCTCTTTCGGTGCCCCACTGACAGCACCCCTCAGGAAGTGCCTTCATGATTCCACAATCGTCCAGGCTGGAGGAGACCTCTGACACGACCAAGTCCAACCATCAATCCAGCACCACCACAAACCACGTCCCCCAGTGCCACATCCCGTTTTCTGAAGGCTTCCAGAGATGGTGATTCCAGCACTGCCCCGGGCAGCCCGTTCCAAGGCCTGACCACCCTTTCAGCGAAGAAATTTCCCCTGATATCCAAGCGAAATGTTATTTTTGGATCAGACAGCCCGACGTCCTCCACTCGGAGCAGGACGGGGTATTTCCAGCGGGGGTTTCTCCGGCGGGTCAGGGCCTCCTCTCAGTGCGTGGGCCCGTGGGAAGCCAGGCTTCCAACCGTGCCGGCTGGGAGGACGGCGTGGGTGGGAAGGCAGAGATGCTGTCGAGCTGGAGCGACGCTCCATGCCACGCAGAGCTCAGAGATTTCCTCTGGGTTCCACTCCCATGTCACGCCGGCGTTTCTGACCGGTCTGTTTCCCTCCAAACAACCTTTTGTCCCAAAACAAGCCGCTCCAAACGCTCCAGTAACCAGAACCAGCTCAGTCTGTCAAGCTTCCCTTGACAAACGCAGCACTGTAATTGTTGACAAATCCTTTCATTTTCCCTTTTATTTCCTTTTGAACGCAGCAAGTGCACACCAGTTTCACCTGCTCAGCTGCAAATGATACCCAAACAGCTCCAGGTTTCTGCAATGCCAACATCATCACAGCATGATTTCCCCTCTCGGGCTCCACTCTTTTGCATGGAAAAATAACCACGGAGTCACAGAATCGTTTAGGTTGGAAAAGCCCTCTAGGATCACCAAGTCTAACCATTAACCCAGCACTGCCAAACCCACCATGAACCCATTTCTTCCCCAAAAAACATCCCACAGGCACACCCACAGTGACTACCTAGGCAGGAAACTCAGAGATGCACCAGCCAAAGGTGTCTCTGTAAGCTCCCACTCTGGCATTCAGTGGAGAATCCCAGAATAGGCTGGGTTGGAAGGAACCTTAAAGCTCATCCAGTTCCACCCAGCTGTGCTACTGAAGGGGAAGGAAAAGCCAGGATCCAGAGCCTCAGTAATCCTTCACAAAACAGGGCCCTGAGCAACCTGGTCCAGTGGAAGGTGTCCCTGTCCATGGCAGGCTGTGGAACTGGATGAGCTTCAAGGTCCCTTCCAACCCAAACCACTCCAGGATTCTGTGACACGGTCCAGCTCTCCACACGATTCAAAACAACCCCAGAACAACCAAAAAACCCAAGAGGAAAAGCATGTTAAGGGGTGAAATAATTCCCTTTAAACCTGCACGATGGCGGTGGCGTCAGCTTTCTAAGGAGCAGCATGTTTTAACATACCCACTGCTCGAGTTTCAGAGAGCAGGGAATGCCACCAACAGCCTTGTTCCCGGGGAGAAAACGAGGACAGGATTCCTTAGAAATGCAAAACTGAGAAGCTCTGCTAAAACCCACTTCAGCAGCTCCAAGAAAAGGTGTTGACAAACAACTCTTGGGGTTAGCAAAACAGGCTGTCCCAACCCAGAGTCTAAAATCACTCCCTCCGTAAGGATTCTCCAGAGATTCTCCTTAGAGGACCCTGGTGCAGCACGTAACAAATGTTATTAAATTTGGGAGACACCAACCCTGGCCTGGGAGCAGAAAAGGTCACTTAGAATTTCCCCTCTCAAAAGCTGTCAGTAAAACTCCGACAACTAAATCCTACACAGAACAAAGGAAACTCCCCAAGGGGGGAAATAAAAATCCTTGTGCTAATCCAGGTATTTAACAGCAAAGGCAGGAGCAGCACCAACCAAACCCATCTTAGCTCCGTGAACAAAAAGGAAGAGCCCCAAAGTGCTTGAAGAGAGGGGAGCAGAGTGAAATTAATCCCCCAGCCAGGCTAAAAACAGGATTCAAGCAATTAGCAACTGTACCAGGAAAACAATTTCATGCTGAAACCAAACAGCCAAGAAACTGGAACATAATTTAGGAAAACAAATCAGAGAGTTGGACTTCGGGGCACGGGAGGCATCAGGAGCACGCTGCAGGAGCTGACTGTTTCCCTGCTGAAGGCTTTCAAGCACTCTTCAGAGATCATTCCTGCACTTCCTCCCTCTCCCATAACCTGTGACCATCAGGACGCTTGAAATCCGAGTAAAAACACAGGGTGTTGGTAAAATGCAGTGAAATGACCAATTTCATGGAATCACAGAATGGTTTGGGCTGGGAGGGACCTTAAAGCTCACCTTGTTCCAACTCCCCGCCATGGGCACGGACACCTTCCACTATCCTAGGATGCTCCAAGCCCCGTCCAACCCGGCCTTGAACACTTCCAGGGATGGGGAATATTTGTCCTTCCCAAAAAATGTCTCAACCTGCGGGACACGCTCCCAGCTCTGCAAACTGGGAGAAGTGATAATTCCAACTGCCTTCCCACCGCCCCCTGAGCCGCCCTCTCCCCAGCAACGGTGCTGGTTGGATTCCAGCCCTGGTAATCAGAGCTGTATTGTGATGGGCTCTGTTATTTGAGCTGCAAATATTTAATCAAATTTAATAAAATTGGACTACCCGATATGGCGGTTTTAAATTACCAGCACAAAGCCAGAGCGTTGCCTGGTGCCAAAAATCTGAAAAGCTCACCCGTAATAAAGAACTTTATTTAGGATGGGCTCCAGCCTTCCCTGCCTTTTGTTTACACCAGACTGTTCAGGAGCCTTTCTTCTCCAAGCAACTTAACATTCTTGGCACTGGGAATTCTGCAGGATATTGCTGTGCCAGAGCCTGACGTGCTGTTGCGTTGAAAGGAAAATAAAAGAAAACAATGAAAAGAAAAAAAAAAATTCTGCCCCCGAACCTGACAAAAAGTGAACTCGTTTGTATCCCAGAGCAGCGCCCGGGAGATTCATGCTGGTGCCCGAAAAGAACGAGCGCCAGCCTTCTGGAAAACCAAAACCAGCTGAACGTCCTCCCGTTGGAAAACAACAACGGCTTCGGTCGCTTCCACTCTTTAATAACGTGATTAGCTCCATTTATCATCCTTAATTCCCCCTGTCTGACAGCAGGAGCCTGTTCAGCAGGAGCCTTGGTGAGATCCCAGTTTGGGAAGCGGCGCAGGGCGAGATGTGCAGATGTCTTCCTTCCCCCGCAGAAATTCCCTTCCAGGACGCGGGCAGCACGCAGGGCGACCGCTCCGCCAAGCCAGCCCGACGAGGTGCCCCGAGGGGATGAGCCGGGCGGGTTTGGGAGCGGGGCAAAGCCCGTTCCTGCCGCGGGAATGCTGCTAACGGGGTAGGAACGGACCGCCTGGCACCACACGGCACAGGGAAAGAGCTAAAAATCTCCTGGAACCAGGCTGCCCACAGGCCCTGGGCGATAGGTTTGGTGCTGAGGGATGCTTCCCTGCGTGGGAACGCTGTGGTTCCCCAGGGCAGCCTGGAAGCTCCTCCCTTACCCAGAAGTGCAGAGGAAAGGATGCCCTGTCCTTCAGCAAATCCAGGCTTTTGGAGTCCTCCAGAAAGGGCACAGTCAAAAGTACCATCCCCAGAGCCACAGGGGCACCTTTCCCAGGGAAAACCCTCAACTTGGAGCCAATTTTTGACTGGGTTCCCGTGCAGCTGAAGTGTTTGTTACTCGTCCACCAACCAACCCACTGTGCTCAGGGAGGGGGAACAGAGACAACTGCACTGAGGGAATCCATCCAGCAGGCCAGGTGCTATGGTCCATAGTGAGAAATTCCCAAAAGGGGAAAATGTCTTCCCTGAAAGGGTGGTCAGGCATTGGAACAAGGCTGTCCAGGGCAGCGGTGGAGTCACCATCACTGGAAGTGTTTAAAACACGTGGATGTGGCACTTGGAGCCATGGGTTAGAGGCCTCCTCGGCAGTGCTGGTTAAAGGCTGGATGATCTCAGAGGGCTTTCCCAGCCTTAACGACTGTGTGATCTTTCCCGAGCAGCTTTTCTTTGCTGTCCTGAAGCGATTCCCAGCAGAACTGCTCCCTGCGTGAGGCTGAGCTCTCCGGGCTGAGCCGCTCCCCGAAGGCAGCAGCCCCGAGCTGGCCGGGTTGGGAGCCCAGGCTGTGCTGGCTCAGGCATGTGATACGGAGCTGAGGAGCACGGCCAACCCAAACAACCTGGTTTACATAACGCAGGCTTGAGGAGTGACTGACCTGCTCAGCCACCATGCAGGGAGAAGCCAAACTGAGAGAGAACTGTCTAGGTGTGAACCAAACCCTTGCAGGAAGCCCCGGCGCTCTCGCCGGCACAAACCTCCTTATTTACCTCAGGCACAAACTCGTACATAAAATGCAAATCCCCCAAGAAACGAACTTTTTCTCGGTACTCCTCTCACTCAGCAAAACACGCTTGGGCCGGAGACACGCGGATCTCTGTGCGAGCTCTGGAGCTGGGAAAACATCTCCCGAGCTTGGACACACGGCTCCGCTGTCTCCTCGCGCACCCGGAGCAGCCCCGGGCTCCCTGGAACACTGGGAGCACAGTGGCAGGTGAAGGGGGAGCAGATGGAGAGGGGGGCTTGTTAAATGAAGCACGGCCTGGAATCCAGCTTCTTGGCAACACACCTTCTTCTCAGGGAAAATCGGATCAGAGGGCCCAGCGTGGTGGCAGGGACGGCAGCGGCACGGCGAGGGAAGGGCGGCCCTACCTGTTTTTCTGAGTGGGAAGTCGTCTTTGGAATCGTACATCCCCAGGACTGGGTGGTTGTAGGTGCCGGAGACGCCGCTTTGGGGTGGGGAGCTCTGGTCCAGAGAGCTGTGCTGGGTCTTCCTGCACAGGAGGAGAGAGAAGGAGAAGGGACAAGCTTTACGTTGGTGACACGCAGAGGGCACGAGCGCGGCGCCTGCCACCTCAGGGAGTGGGGAACGGGCCACAGGCACACGCCGTGGCTTTCTCCTCCTGGGCACTCCTACCAAAAACCCCACTCAAATCCGGGACACGGGAGGGCAGTGAGCTTCGTTTTCAGTGCAGGGCTCCACCTTGGCTCAGCCCGCGCAGGTATTTAACCACGAGGACAAACTCTAAGCCCGTAACCCGGGCTGGGTTTTGCTAAGTCATGTTCCCGAATCTCAGCACAGGTGGCGTTACCCCCCTCAACTCCAGCACAAGTGAACCATTCCCCTCCCTAAAATAAACTCCAGGCTTAGCAGACAAAGTCCAAGGCCACACAGGTGGCTCCTGCCTCTCCTCCTGCCTGTCCTCCCAACCCAGGAGCTCAGCAGAGACGGCGGGGCCAAAGCACTCAGCACCTTTCCAGCTGAACTTCTCCGAGCTGATAATTTATGGCTTTGTTTGAGCAGGCTGCTGGAAGTAAATTACAGTCTGTTTGCTGAGCATATTAAATAATGAATGAGTTTTCTCAGCCTCCTACCAGCTTGTTGGCTGCATCTTTCCTGCTTAATGACTTGTGCCCAGCTTTGCTGTTTCTCAGGAGCTCCACCAGCCTGGGAGAAGTCTCCAGTCAGCAGAGCAGCTCCATCAGCAGAATGACTGATTTAGCCATGCAGGTGGCACTCACTGGGCTCTCACAACTTAACTTTAAATAAATAGAATTTAAACACTGTACTTCTTCTAAAAATGAAAGGATTTGGGACAACAGAAAGCAAGCATTTTGTGAAAAAAAAAAAAAAGAAAAAAAAAAGAAGTGAATATTTGAAATTTTATATTGCCTAAAAACCAAGCTGAAAATATTCTCCTACAGAAAGGTCTTCAAGGAACCAAAACGAGCCATTCCCAGCTGAAAATTGCACAAATTCATGCGATTTCTCGAGCAGTGCCAATCCCTTGAGTGCAAGCTCAACTCACAAGTTGGCTGTTTGCTGAGATCCAGAGCATCAATTCCACTGCAAGTTAAAGCCTTCAAAAAATAAGGGGCTAATGAAATACCAGGAAAACACATCAAATTTTCTACATAATTTTACTACCAAGAAAAAAAAAAAAAACCCTCTGCAAATTTTATTTGAACATCTACTTCAGTATTTTCTACTCCCACAGACCTTCTAGTGGGAGGTGGCAGGGGGTGGAAGGGGATGGGCTTTAGGGTCCCTTCAACCCAAGCCACTCCGGGATTCTCTGGAAGCATGAACGGCTGTGGTTTCCCAACGCTCCCTGCTCATATCCCACATTTCCCTGCACGTGAATGACTCTGGGGGCTCTGGCAGGGCTGTGTTTCCCACTGCCACCCACCCCCACCCCCCGTGCTGTGCCACATGCCCACCCCTGAATGCCCCACATGCACCCTTCAGTCTCCACGTGCCACCAAAACGGACCCAAAAAACGCGTGAGTCCCTCCCGGAAAGAGCCGAGGCTCCTTCGGCGGGAAGGCAGCACGCAGAGATGTTTCACTCCCAGGAACCCTGGACGCTGTGATCCCAGAGCCCTGAGCCCCATCGAGTCACACAATGACATTTTTGGCTCTATGTGAGCAACAGGCTTTTTTTTTT
>VXAZ01007144.1:44565-134301 GCA_013399875.1 Gymnorhina tibicen | reverse complement strand
TGCCACCCACCCCCACCCCCCGTGCTGTGCCACATGCCCACCCCTGAATGCCCCACATGCACCCTTCAGTCTCCACGTGCCACCAAAACGGACCCAAAAAACGCGTGAGTCCCTCCCGGAAAGAGCCGAGGCTCCTTCGGCGGGAAGGCAGCACGCAGAGATGTTTCACTCCCAGGAACCCTGGACGCTGTGATCCCAGAGCCCTGAGCCCCATCGAGTCACACAATGACATTTTTGGCTCTATGTGAGCAACAGGCTTTTTTTTTTNTTTTTTTTTTTTTTTTGCGATCATGACCTAAGCAGCACAATCGGGTACATTGAAGCTATTTTCACCACTTTGTCAGGGAATGTGCAGGAATTCAAAGGGCCTGTTTAGATGTGCTCCGGGGCTGCTGAATGACAGATATTGAGCTCTGCAAACAGGAACACATTCCCTGGCTCCAGGACTGGGAGCTGACGCTGCTCCCAGCAGCATGCGCTGGTCTGCGTGCCCCTTGAGGAATTTCAGAGCTCTGGAAGGAGAGGAAATCAGACACTCCATGGAGCTCGCAGGCATTCCTGAAAGCACATCCCTTCATTCAAGGCATGCCCTGTTCCCTGAGCTCCTCCAGACACCCACGTGCACAGACAGAAAGGTTGGAGGGATGATCTCAGAGGTCTTTTCCAGCCTTGATGATTCCATGACTTGATAGATCACCCTTCAAACGTGTTCACCAAGGAGCACTGGATACACATCCAGACGTGTGTACCTGTGCTGGAATGCTTGGTGCTCTCACCTGTGGATGCTGGGACTGTTCACTGGGTGATTCCATGGGTAATTCCAAGTATGATTATACCTCTCTGCCTCCTCACCGTGCAAACACTCGGTTACACTCCCTTTCGTGGCTGCTTCCCAAGGAAATCACAGGGAGCAAGAATTCCTGGGGGCTGGGCTGCCCAGTGGGTTCAGAAGCCACGGGAGGGACAGCCTGACAGTGCAGTTCCAGAGAACCTCTTCTGCCGTTGCCTAGCACAAAATCCCAGAGCGGCTTGGGCTGGAAGGGACACTAAAGATCACCTTGTTCACCCCCTTCCACTCTCCCAGGCTGCTCCAAGCCCTGTGCAACCCGGCCTTGAGCATTTCCAGGGATGGGACACCATCCTAAAGGTCTTTCCCAACTCTAACACCTCTGTGATTCCGTGTCAGCAGAACGTTTTTCCTGCCACAGCCACTGATGTCAGACCATCATGGTGTTCAATACCCTCAGGAGATGTTGGGTTTGTTTTTGTTTTTCCAAGCAGTGCTTTCCATTTTTTAAAAAAAATGGAATTCACAAACCTTAACAAGGCCAAGGGAAGTGCTTAAAAGCAGGCGTGGTGTTTCGAGAGGCTCTCCCAGCATCTGTTCCCACTTAATTGCCTCGCCTGCTCACAGTGGGAGCGTGGAGCGGAGCTCCCGCGAGCCCCGCTCGCATGTGCTCAGCCCAACCACCACCCAACTGCATCACACCGCAGCTATGCGGGGACAGGAACGTCTCCAGAGCTCAGCTGGTAACCTACGAGATGCCATATAAATAAATACTAATATGGCAGGAATGTTAAGGTTGTTTCTCTTCTTGAAAAAAAAAAAAAAATGGATTTTTAAAAAAAAAACAGAATGGAAAGGAAAAGCCCTCCACTTCTGCCTCAACAAGTGAAGGGTGCATTTAAAAAACCCTGCACTGTTGCCCTCCTTGAGGGCTCAGCAGGACGACTCAGCGCTGAGAAAGATCTGTGAGGCCCCAAGGCTTTGCCCACCTTGGGCTGGAATCCGGAACACCGGCCCTCACCCCGCCACAAAACAGATGGAAAATGAGGGGACGGCATGACCCGAAATCCTTGTGCAACGGTTTGTGTGCTGTCTCTGCCTGCTGGCATCCCTGGAGCATCCCAGGAAAGGGGTGCTCGGGTCACTAAGTGCCACAACAAACCCACACCACACACTGGTGCTCAGAGAGCTCTCGGCACCAGCTGAGGGAACAGCCTGAAACCCCAAACACGACGTGGCTGAAAACCTGCAGCACCCCTGGCCTTGCATCAGAGAACCCCAGCAGGGTTTGGGGTGGAAGGGACCTCAAAGCTCATCCCATCCCACCCCCTACCACGGGCAGGGACACTTTCCACTGTCCCAGGCTGCTCCAAGCCCCAGTGTCCAGCCTGGCCTTGGGCACTGCCAGGGATCCAGGGGCAGCCACGGCTTCTCTGGGCACCCTGAATTCTAACTGACCTTGTACCACTCCTGCATTAACTGCTATTTTAACCAGCTTTTAAAGAAATGGAGGCTCAGAGCCTTCAACCACCTTTAATGAAATCCCCAAGTCTCAGATTAGATTTTCAGAGATGTCTTAAAACTGCTCAATCTCACTTTGCCTCCAATAACATCTGAATTCTTCTGCCAACTCCACTTCAGCATTTCTGTCCTGGCTCAGAGCTGGGATAGCTTTCAAATCTCATTTCAGCTTAGTTTCTGGAATTTGGAAACATCTTCTGGCTATGACCTCATCCTCCCTGTACACACGTTCATTTCTTGAGACTTGAAACACTGTCAGTGCCTCAGCTTGAACACGAGTTTCATGGCAAAATGAAGTGACTTTTGTAACTCAGAATTTCATTAATTTTAAGGTCACTAAAGCCAACATCCAAAGCACTTTGGGTTTTTATTTAATGTAGACAAAGTCACGGCAGTGGAAACTTTCAAGTCACATCAAATTTTCTGATGGTCTTTTGTACAATGAAAAAGTTAATTTCTGAAATTGAAACTGGAGACCAACAGTTGAACATTTTCAGTTCAAAACGGAGACGTTGGGCCAGTTGTGACTAAAAGTGCAGACTGGACCCACTGGATGTTTCCAGCAAGAGCCAAGAAAACAAAACGTCCAACTTTGAGAGATTCAGAAGAGCAGTGAGTGTTAAAGGCTTTAAAATGCAGAGCTTAACTGAATCACAGAATATCCTGAGTTGGAAGGGACCCACGAGGATCGCTGAACTCCAGCTCCTGAACATAAAAACTTATTCCTCATCTGACTAAAGTTCCAAATTTTCTAACACCAGGCAGGATCGAATCCTGGGTGAAAAGCTGGAGGGCTTATAAAAGCTGATCTCTGGCTGCAGAACCTGTGAGTTTGAGTAACTGGGGATTAAAGAGGACAGCAGAGACCTCTCTGTGCACAGAGAGCACCGTGCCCATCCCAGCAGGCAGGAGAACCCTGAAAACACATTTTGGGAAGGCACAGCGCTCCTGGCGCTGCTCTGGCTCACCCCACGAGCACGTGAGGTCTGTTCCCTCAGGGAACCCGGCACCAAGGCGGCACTGGCTGAGTCCTGCAGGAAGCCCAGCACCACTTACCCGTACCAGAAGCGAGGGTCGCTGGATATGCAGTGGTTGAGGTTCCGGTGGGCCAGAGCCTTCTTCTTGTTTAACACAAATTCCTGCAGTTTCATCTTCACTTCTGTGCTCGCCACTGCACCTGCAATTAAAAAAAAAAAAAAAAAGAGAAAAAAAAGCAGCATTAATAAAGGTTATCAAACCAGTTCACACACTTGAAGGAATTTTAAATTTCTAAAACAGATTCCGAATCAAATCTTTCATTGCCAGCCTGAAAAAAAAAAAAAGAACTTTGCTTTCAAAGAGAGAAGAACAAAGTGCCTCCAGAAAGGAGCTCTCCCTTTTTATCCCTTTAGCTTGGCATATATTCACAAGTTATGCTTGAAAACACAGATGAAATCGGGTTTATTTCACTCAAAGAGGATGTTACACTTGCACAGAAGCACACTCAGAATACAGCACTTGTCTGGGGTATCCCAGCTCTCTTTGAACCAAAGTTATTTAAGAAAAGGGGTCTTGTGCACCCTCAAGTTGTTAAATGTCACATCTAAAAGCAGGAGGGAACGAGCCCAACGGCTCATACGCAGGTTTTGTCTTGAAAACTCCTGTAAACAGGGCCCTCTTTGTTCCCAAGTCTCTGCGTACACCACGGCCGACGCAACATTTCGCTTCATTTACGGGCGTGCAAATCTCTCACTGCAAACAGAAAACCTAACATCTGAAAAAAAAAAAAAAAAAAAAAAAACCCAAAAAAAAAAAAAAAAAAAAAAAAAAAAAAAGGGAGTCAGTGATTCCACGGAGCTAAAATGTCAACTGCGTAATCCCCGATGATGATTCCCTGCACAACAGAGAGCAGGCTGTTTCCCTGCCATGACGGATCCCAGCGATCATCGGGTTGACAGCCCAGACTCCCAGGCAGGGCTCCTGACGGAGCGATGCATCCAAAGTTTGGCAGGGGGACGCGTGGAAAATGATGGTTCATCCACGCCGTGGCGTAAGGCAGGAGCTCCAGCGGAAAATATCCGGGCTGGGAGGAAGGGAAGAGGCCGGGAGAGCTGGGAGTAAGAACTAAAAGATCACCCCCGCCGTGTTCTCGTCTCCTGCGCCCTGCTCGGTGACATTCCACACGCTGGGGGAGCAAGCCCTGGGCTCTCCCCGGGAGCAGGGAGCTGCAGCATTCCCACAGGGCACTGCCTGAGGGTGTAAAACTGTCCGGACACCAAAGTGAGAAAACTCCCTTTTTTTGGAGCCCTGCATTTCTCACCAGCTCTACGAACACAGGTTGGGTGGAAGGTTCAAGCAAAGAGCTGGAGATAAATTCCTGAGTAGCAGAAGAGGTGACAAATTCACGCTTAAAAGCCTTCTCTCTCCAAAATGTGCCATCCTTAATCCATTAGCATCCTCAGAACAATCAAACCTGGCCGCCTTCTGGCAGTTTGGGATAAACCTGGTACTTAGGAGACTTGAAGCTCAACATTTTTGCACTGCAAGGTTTACAAAAGCTCCCCTGGAAGGTCTTCCTCCTTTGCTGGAATATGAAAAATATCATGGAACCTCAGAGTGCTTTGGGTTGGGAGGGACCCTAAGGATCATCTCAATCCACATCCCTGCCAGGGGTAGGGAAATCTTCCACTGTCCCAGGCTGCTCCAAGCCCCAATGTCCAGCCTGGCCTGGGACACTGCCAGGGATCCAGGGGCAGCCACAGCTGCTCTGGGCACCCTGTGCCAGGGCCTCCCCACCCTCACAGGGAACAATTCCTGCCCAATATCCCATCTCACCCTGCCCTCTGGCAGTGGGAAGCCATTCCCTGGGTCCTGTCCCTCCATTCCTTGTCCCCAGTCCCTCTCCAGCTCTCCTGGAGCCCCTTTAGGCCCTGGCAGGGGCTCTGAGCTCTCCCTGGAGCCTTCTCTCCTCCAGGTGAGCACCCCCAGCTCTCCCAGCCTGCTCCAGAGCAGAGGTGTTAACAAGGAGGGAGAACAAACTCTACCTCTCTCACACTCTCTTCATATTTCAGATCAGGACAATTTTAGCTTCTCTCCGCCAAATTTTGTGATGTGAGAAAAATAACTTAAGTGTCCTTAAGAGCTGAGGTGCGATAATGATTCTACACCACAGCACTTCTTAAATAAAAAGTAATTTAAAAATAAAACTGTAGCCATGGGAACAGGATCTTCAAATTAACATCCCCAAATTCTGGGGTTTTTTTTTTTCCTCCACACCTCTGTGCTTCACCCAAAAGATGCTTTGCTCCCATTTTCCCAGTGATTCGGGTGTTTTTATTCCTTTTCAGATTACTTTAATGAGGATGGGCAGGTATCAGTTCTGAGGAGAGGCCCAGCAAAACATGGATCAAACATCAACAGCTGATGGGAGCAGCAGGGGGAGGGGGAAATACTTAGAGATTCTGAATCTCTGGTCTTTCTAGTACTTCAAAAGGTCTCCCAGACCCCAGCCTGTTCCTACTAAAAAAGTTCTCGGAGCTCTGTCTTATTCCCGGTTCCCACCTTCCTTCCAGCACCTCTCCCATCACAGAACAAGACCGGAGGAGTCGATGGCACAGCCCGGGGAGGCATTTTCCCCCCCATTCACTCGCAAAAGCAGCCCGAACAAGCGGCCCCTTATCAATGTCTCTGATAAGGGACATTGTGAGGCCACAATGATCTCCTCAAGTGCATAATGACACTGTGGCGGGGAAGGCACCCACAAGCTGTCACCTCCCGGGGAAAAAAAGCTCCTGCTGAATGGAAGCGCTTCGAAAAAGGGGAGAGCTGAGAACTCGGCTACGTCTTAAAAGGAGTGAAATTCAGAGCAGCAGAAAGAGAAAAGGAGCGCAGCGTGCATCTGGTGTATTTTATGGGCTTAATATTCTGCCTCCATTAGGAATGCTGCCAAAAATACTTCAAAAAATGTTAAATCAAGGGAAGAGAGGATACGCTTCCTTTTGAAAAACGCTAAAATGGCATTTAGTGAGACAAAAATGAAGATAAAGCAGAGAAATACATTTCTCTCTTCCCCTCAATCCCCCCGATGAGTCCTCACAAGCTCCCCCGTGCCCTCAAGGAGGTTCCTCCAGCTTTCTGAGGCTCCTCCGTGGCTCCCATCCACCTGTCACCACCCAAACGAGGGAGCTTTGGCCACTTACTCTCTTTCCCTTTCTCTTTGTTTTTCAGCTGCTGCAGTTTCTGCTCCCGGTGCTGCTTCTCCAGCTCCTGCTCCTGTCGGTGCTGCTCCAGCTTCCTCTGGTGCTCCAGCAGCTCCTGCTGATGCTTCATGGCCAGCATCTCCTGCTGCTGCTGCGGAGAAGGGAACAGGGAAAAGGAGCAAATCAACACCATCAGCCTTCCCAGAGCCAAAGCAGAGGCTGCAGGCAGGTGCCAAGGACAGTGCTTAATTCACGGAAATCAGGACAAGCACGGGCCTTCCTTTTATCTCCATCACCTGTTTTAGATAAAACCCCACCAGGGCACCTTCGGTGCTATTTGTTGTACAGGGGAGTTGTAGAAATTGTGGCTGCCCCTGGATCCCTGGAAGTGTCCCAGTGATCCAGGTTGGACACTGGGGCTTGGAGCAAGCTGGGCTGGGGGAAGGTGTCCCTGCCCACGGCAGGGGGTGGCACTGGATGGGATTTAATGTCCCATCCAACTCCAACCACGCCGAGACTCTGTGATCGTTACAGCCTCAACGCGTAAAAAAAATAATTTCAATATATTAAAGGATCACTCCCCCAAATAATTTCTCCAGGAAGGATTTCGCCCTGACCCTCTCGGTTCGCCCGTACCCACGGGAATCATCAGGAGACGCGATGCCTAATTAAGCAAGTCCCCTCACGGCTCCCCGGGCCCCAGCAGCTGGAAGGTGTCAGCTGGGCCATTTGGGGCGCATCCCCCCGCTCCGGAGCGCCCTGCCGGGGTGCACAGGGCATTCCCGGGGCACCGCGGGCGGCAGCTCCAAGTGCCGTGCCCGGGACGGCGTGAGGGAACGGCGTGAAGGAACGGCGTGAAGGAACGGCGTGAGGGAACGGCGTGGCAAAGCAGGCGACGCCGTCCCAGCACACCCGGTGAGGTGCGAAGGGATCTCCGCGAAGGGATCTCGGTGAAGGGCTAAAAAAAAAGGCCGCTTTTTCTTTAGAAAGCGGAGCCGGAGAGCCGGCTCCCCACCGCCCGGGCCGATCTGCGCCCTTCCCCGGCGCGGCGCAGGCCGCGGCCAAGCGCCGCTCCTCGGCCTCCCGCGGAGGCCCGGGCCGCCGGAGCCCTCCGGAGCCGCCGGAGCACGGCGCCCACCCCGCACTCTTTACGTTGGCAGCCGATAAACCGAGGGATTGACCGGGAGCTGGCACGGCCTCCAGCCACGGGAGGCCCCGACCTCTCCGGGGCTGCGCTTAATGGGGGCCTGTGCTCGGATGCCTGTGCTCGGATGCCACCCACGGCTCCCGAGAAATCCCCGCGGCGGGGAGGGAGCACGGAGCTGCGGACCGGTTTTTGGGTTGGAAGGGACCCTAAACATCTCCTCGTTCCAAGCCCCTGCCGTGGGCAGGGTCCAAACCACGGCTGTAGACAGGGAACCTGCTCTCTCCAGGAACATCCCAGTCCATCCTTCTCCAAACCCCGCCAGCTCCTGCACGCGCGAGACTCCCACCCCACAGTTTTTCCTTCTCCTTGAGCACATTTTCCTTTCAATCCCTGTAATTGTGATTCTTGGCGTGTCCTGTGCGCAGGGCTAGGAGTTGGACTCGATGATCCTCGTGAGTCCCTTCCAGCTCTGGATATTCTGGGATCCTCTGATTTAATTTGTGGCGTTGCACGCTTGCCCCACCTCAGTGCTCAAGCCACGGATGCGCCACAGATACAAATAAAATCACGCCATTCTATATAAAGATGCAAAAAAACCCAATCTCAGAGGTATTTACAATCTGCCTGGCTATCTGCTGGAAAGTCTCCATGGAGGAATCCCTGCTGCTGCCTGTTCCAAGCAGGCAGGCTGTTGTAAAACACCGAAAATCCAGTTATCTGCAGCGACTGCACCTATGCCTCCCCTCCCAATTCTATTGAATTATATGTAAACAACCGAAAATCCACACTCAAAGAAGAAAAAAAAAAACCTAGAAAAGGAGGAAAAAAATAGAGAAAAACAGCTATTTTTGTTTTCTAATTAAGCAGCAGCTTCTACTAACACGTCTCCATTTGGGGAAAGAGTCTCTTTTCCGACTTCCAACAAGTCCACCACATGGTGGGCTTTGAGAACCTCGCCATGGAAAGTATGCAAATGAACAATATTTAATGCACAATATGGTAAAACAGGTTTTGTTATTTTTATGGAATCAGGAGCCTTTTCTCTCCATCTGCAGTCTCCTAGGCTCCGCGGGCTCTGCTTCCTGCGATGGTTTACATACATTAGGCTGCTTTAGAAGGAGCTGTGCTTTCACTGACATCTGGAGTGAAATGGGAATGAAAAGCCCAATTTGTAGCTGGATGGTTTAGGGAAGTTTCATTAGGGATGTATTGTCTCTGCTCGCTTTGACCCCAGTTTCTACAAAGCCTATTCTTAATATAGTTTCTCAAATCGTTTCGAAGTTGGAAAAAAAAATTTAAAAAAAATACAATAATGAAGCCACGTCTCCGATTGTATCCATGAAAAAATGAGAAGAAATCACTGTTGGTGTCTGCTGTAGCCTGGGAAAACAAGAGAAGAAAACCCATCTGGGTGTCTTCTCAGGGCATGAATATGTCTCCACACTTACCAGGAATGTTACAGGGAAACAGAAATTTAGGGTGGGTATCAGGGACAGGTTCTTCCCCCAGAGGGCGGTGGGGCTATGCCCAGGCTCCCCAGGGAATGGGCACGGCCTCGAGGCTGCCAGAGCTCCAGGAGCGTTGGGGTGTCAGAAAACACATCAGAAAAACATCAGTTTCTGGCTCATTTAGAGCCATCGAGGCCAATTTGAACAGGCGCTGCCCGCTCAGGCCCCGTGTGTTCGTCACAGGCAGCTGGGGCAGGGGGTTTATTCCCCAGCTGCATTTCCCAAACACTGAAATTTCATTCCAAACCGAGGGAAATCCCTGGATCCGAGACTAACGCGGCCCCGAGTGTGAGGAGCACCGTGTGACAGACACGCACGCTGCATTAGGGAGCTCAGAACATCTGAATTAGGTGCTCTTGCCAAAATCAATATTTGTAAATATTCATAACTATGGGGATTCCTGCATATGTTTAATGTCACTGCTCCCACTATTTCTGAAAACTGCACAAATGTTCGACTGTACCTGCAGTTAGTGCTGCTGGTGCTCCTTTAGCATATATTAATATTAATAAAGGTAACACGGAGAATGCAGAGCACTTCCAGGTATTTATCAACTGTCGGCCTGCCGTGAGGACTTGGTGATCCAGGGGATTTTGCCATCACAGTTGTCCTCAGTTGTCTTCAGTGCTCCAGCCTGTCTGCCTGGGAAGGGGACTGACACCTTATCAGTGGGGAAACTGTCACAGAGAAACCTCTTTTTAAGGGAAACGGAGCTGAAATGGTTCCCTTTTAGTCATTGGGAGCGGAAAGGTAATGTTCCAAAATCCTCCAGCCCTCCCAGGAAGCGTGGGGTGCTGACACCAAGATCCCATTTCCCAGAGAGAACCAGGATGTATTTCACAGAGACTTTCACAACCACTCCTCCAGCTGCCAAACAAGAAGCCAAGCACAGAGATCCTTCCTGCCCACACCCCCACCCCAAGCTCAGACTGGCTCCTGGGTGTTTATAAGAGATATTTTGAATAGCTGCAATTAGTGGAAGGGAGAGCAAAATAATCCAAGCCCAGACGGCTCGTGGAGATAAGCACGAGCCTGGGTGAACGGCAGCTGGGACACTTGTGGTTGATAAATATTCCCTGGCATCCCAAGCTGCTGTGTCCAGCTCCCGGCCTGCACCTCAATCCACACCTGAGACAGCTCCAGCACGGTGGGGATATCAGGGAAATCAGGATCTTCTGCCACCTGTTCTGGCAAAATTCTACAGTTTGGGGAGCTTAAATCGGGTATTGAAAGTGCGCTTGAGCTCGGGTTCTTTAAAAATAAAGTCAAGCCGTAGGTGAGGGTGAAGAAAAACTCGCCAAGAACGTACACATCAAATCGCCCCCCGAAAAATCCCTGGCTGCGGGCGGAAGCAAAGCACGGAGGCTGGGGTTTCTGGGAGACGGATTTCTGGGAGCGCTGCTCCGTTGGGTCATTTTACAGCGATCCCAGCGCGGGCTGGGCTCTCTGCTTCGTGTTCCCCCCATCCTGTTTACTGAAGTCTCAGCCTGCGGCTCCGGTTTCAGGATCCGCTCTCTTGGCTCCGCGGCGGCGTGTTTGGGATATCTCCTGGAGCACCGGAGGCCGGGCAGAATAAATCAGCTGTGCTGGGAGACGGGGAGGGGGGAACATCGTGGCTTCCAGCGGCAGCCAGGACACAGAGATCCGGGAGAACGAGCGCCTCTCATCTCTTTTCTGGGACGCGCATCCCGCGTGCCCCCTTCCCGCCATCGGGCAGCTGACCCGGGCCGGCCACCCCGTGCCAGAAATTCCCATGGGCAGGGAATTTTCCGCGGGGAAACGATCCCTCCCGGCCGACAGCTCCCTGGGCGAGAGGCTGATCTCGGTCAGACACGTCCTACTGAGAACGTCTGGTGCTCAGGTTTATGAGGCTAAACCATCTCCAGTACCGGGAACGACGGTGAGGTTCCTTTCCTGCCAGTGCTGGGCGATGAGATCCCATGTTTTTACTTTGGCAGCTTATATATGTGGATATGGAATTCTGTATCCCAATCTCCTTCCCGTGCCATTACCTCTCCGAAAAGGCTGGGAGCCCTCTGAGTCCTGAATACCTGCAAAGGTTCAGCACTGGGAATGCTTTTGTATGAGCCTCTTGCTCCCTGATTCCCGCTCCAGCCTAACTTCTCCCTTTCTCCGGAAGCAGAACATCCAACAGCCTTTCCAGAAAGCAGCAAGCTCTGTTTGCAGTATCCAGCACATTCAGCTCCTCCTCCAATTTTCCCCTTTAAAGGTGAGGAAAACTCCTTTGAGTTTGCCTCTGCTGGGCTTTACACGGTTATCGCTGAGCAGGGAATGCCCATCCCAGCATGGATGGCAGTAAGCAAATCAGAAAGTTTGACTTAAACCAAGCCTGTAAACCAAAGGACCGCGTAAATTCCTGTAAAGGAGGAGCCCCAGATGTTTAATGCTAAATAAGAGGTGGGACCTTGGTCCTTGGAGGAGCAGTTACATCCTCTGTGAACTGTTCTGGGGTGTTTTGGGTATTACAGGAATTCCACATTCCTGGACGTGAATGGATCAGCAGTGGTGTATGTTAACAGGTCAGTATTCCTGGCATAACAGCAGCATCCAGTGGGGTATTTCTTTATTCCTGCCCTGATTCTCTGTGTTGTCTTTGACTACTTCCAATCATTTTGTAAGTTCAAAAACAAGATAAAACTGGAGTCGAATATTCAGGTGTGGGAACTGCCAAAATATCCCTTCTGCTGCCGTTCACTTTGAGATTCCAAACTGACAAAAAAATAATCGTGGCGCCCCACACGTATTTTGCTCCACAGAAAAATCTGGAGTTCTCATTGTGCTCCTTCCAGCCAACCAGCCGGGGCCCATCCCAGAAGAAACCAAAAGGAAACGTTTCTTTCACCAATGTCCAGTAGCTCTGTAAGGACCAGGGCAGACAAACTTCCCTGGATGAGCACTCCAGCTTCCCTCCTGACACCACCAACAGTGCTTGGATGGCAGCAAGATGCCTGAATTATCCCAGCCTGCCGCAGGACTCCTTCAGCCAAGAGAGGGGGTAAAAGGTGCCCAAGCTGCTCCATGGATTTGTTGACAGAACCCACCCCTCCGTGCGCAGGTTTGTCCTCACCGCCCTCGGAAAAGATCCCGACTTTGAGGCTGAGGAGAAGTCACCACCCACCCCCTTCAAAGGGAGCAAGCGCTCTGATCTTCCAAAGGTTTTCCCCAGGGTTGCTTCCATCAGAAGTTAAGTTTTGCAGGATCTAAGGTGTAAGTTTTGGAGTGGGCTCGGTGTGCCAGAAAAGCGAGGCAAGGTCACTGAGAAAGAACAGGAAGCCGTCTGGAAATAGCGCGAGTTCCAAGGCGCCCGAGTGGTAACGAGGCACAAAATGTTCAGTCTGGTCTTTTACCACCGACTGTACCCAGCTGCAGCTTCCTAAGATGAATAATCCTATCATCCCGGAATCCAGACAGAGGCGGACACCTGGCATCTCCGGGCTTTTCAAGTTCCTCTTGAAAAGGACGCAGGCTGCGAGGAACGGGCGCGCCGCGCGAGAGCCGCACAGAAACGAGCAGAGGGAGCCCCTCCGCGCCGGCTGCTGCAGGAAGAGAGCATGGGGCAGACAGGCCTGGGAACGGGAGCTGGGATAGTGGGGGGTGAGATGGAAGCGTGCCCCTCCGGAGTCCAAGGGGAGCGGGTGCTCTGCAGGAGCCACGGCGCTGCCGGCAGCGTCCCTGGGGACACGGGGAAAGCGCCATGGGGGATCAGCAGGTGACACCAACCCCAGCAGCAGAACTGAAACACACCCGGCTTTCCCCGCTGAGCAGGAATCAGCATGGACAGGCCACCAAAGAGAAGCTCTGGGCACTGTCAGGGCTATGCTGAGAGCAGCCCCGCTACAAGACGATGTCATTTGGGCCCAGTGAGCTACCAGGGAATCATGGCTTGGGTTGGGTTGGGTTGGGAGGGACTTTAAAGGCGATCCAGTTCCACCCCCTGCCACGGGCAGGGACACCTTCCACCACAGCCCCATCCAGCCTGGCCTTGAGCAGCTCCAGGGGTATCCTGCAGGCAAACCTGCCATTCCACGGGCAGGTGGCTCCACATGAAAGCAAGGAGCAGTTTCTCCCCTCAGCATCAGCATGACAACTATCAAGTCTAGACATCTTTGGGAAAGGATTACATTTCTTTACAGCACCGCAAATTCTGTCTGGAAGATTCCCTGAAAGATTTTCACTCTCTGTAACCAAAGGAATGGCCCGAGAGTTTCACCCTGTGTCTGTGAACAAGAGGCTGATCCCTCAGACGTGTTACCGTCCCTCACTCAATGCAGGAATCCATTCTGACAACAGAAAGAGAACAAGTTCAGGATCACTGCACAGCAAACACCCTCGCAAAGCTCCTTTCCCTGCTGCTGCTTCCCTGCCCATCCCGTCCGTGGTCAACGCACAGCCCAGCACTCCCTCTGCCTCGGATGCACACGGTCCTTTCGCAGATGGTGGGAAAAGTGGGCACGGGATTGCACACCCGCAGGTGAGGATTTCAGGCCCACGAGGAGCTGGGAGGCTCCCAAATGACATCGTCTTGTAGCGGGGCTGCTTCCCTGTGCCATCATCCCTCCCGCCGACGTGCGTCAGCATCCCCGAGAAGTTTCCGGCTGTGGCTATAAAACAGCCGGAGCTGGGAAGAGCCCTGCTCCAAGCTCGGACACAGGGGATGAACCACATTCCCCACGACGTCCTTCCCTTCCCGCTGAGCTCACAGCGCCCGAGGTGCCTCTGGCCCTGCCAGAGCGCCCATCCTGCCCCTCTTCCATCGCCCCGCTCCAGCCCTTGACCAGAAGGGCAAACGGAAAAGCTTTTGGTAACTTCCAGCTGATCTTGGCTGGGAATGAGTGACTCACGAAGGAAAAAATTCCCTGCCGGCTCCTCCGCAACCAAAGGTCAGGCAGAGCTCACAGCGGGACCTGCGGAGAGGCTTTCCACCATCTCACCCGAGAGCCAGGCTCCTTGTTCCATCCTTGGTTTTGTTCAGGGAGGCAGATTCGAAGGCCATAAATATCGTCCCGCATCTGGCGAGGCACAGAGGAGCGGAAAATCCATCTGGCTGAAGGTGAGCGGCTACAGGAGAGAGCAGCCACTGCCGGCGCCTCCAGCCCCCGGCGCTCTCCGGAGTCAGGCCTGGGCAATCTGCAGAGCTGCTCTGGAGCTGTGAAAGAAGCAGCCTGCCCTGCTCCCTGTGGTGTGAAGCCTTCAAAAGGCTCCGCTTATTTTCCCTAAACACGTCAGGCTTTTCACAGGATCGCCACAGAATGGTTTGGGCTGGAAGGGACCTTAAAGCTCGTCCCACTCCAAGCCCCTGCTGTGGCAGGGACACCTCCCACTAGACCAGTTTGCTCCAAGCCCCATCCCTCCACACAAATTTCTTCCTAATATCCAATCTAAACTTACTCTCTTTCAGTTTAAAGCCATTCCCCCTTCTCCTATCTCTCTCTCTCTCTCCATGCCTGTGTTTTCTCCTCACCCTCCCACTCACCCCCTGTGCCGAGCTCTGTGTCCATTATAGAGCTCTTCCACAGATATTTTTTCACTCATCTCCTGGCTCCCTCCAAATTGCACCATCTTGGGGAATTTGGCACTTCCACGTGAAGGCCAAAACACAGTGTCTATAAAAGCAAGGACTGGGACACACCAGGGAAAGGATCACATGCTCGGGCAGTCATCGTCTTCTCCTCCTGCACTAGGTCAGATGATTAAAACTGAGCTGATGGAAGCGATTCCAAGCTCTGGAAAAAGCCAAAACTTCAGCTCTCAATAGGAAAAAGTTATCTACTGGGATAGAAAAACAGGCAAACCATGCCAGCATTTTCCAGGCCAAACTTGGCTCACTCAAGTGTTCCTCACGCTCCTGCGTTGTTTGCGGGGTGGGATGGAGGGATGTTCCCCTTTCTTAGTTCCGGTCAAGTCAGACCAGTTCCTCTGTCCCCACCAACACCACGGCAACAAAGGAAATAAAACAACCCCAAACCACGGTTTCTCCTGTACCAGCAAAGGAATCAGCACTGGAAACAAAGGAGCTGCTTGAAAGCTTCACCAGCTGGGAGAGCTGGGGGTGCTCACCTGGAGAGGAGAAGGCTCCAGGGAGACCTCAGAGCCCCTGCCAGGGCATAAAGGGGTTCCAGGAGAGCTGGAGAGGGACTGGGGACAAGGGCTGGAGGGACAGGACACAGGGAATGGCTTCCCACTGCCAGAGGGCAGGGATGGATGGGATATTGGGAAGGAATTGTTCCCTGGGAGGGTGGGGAGGCCCTGGCACAGGGTGCCCAGAGAAGCTGTGGCTGCCCCTGGATCCCTGGCAGTGTCCCAGGCCAGGCTGGACAGGGCTTGGAGCAGCCTGGGACAGTGGAAGATTTCCCTACCCCTGGCAGGGATGTGGACTGAGATGATCCTTAGGGTCCCTCCCAACCCAAAGCGTTTGGGGATTCTATGAAATAAATGCTTTGCACTCATTGATTTAAATGGTGGATGCCAGGCTGTGATGGAAAAAGCCAAATTAATCAACTCTAGACAGCACCAGATAACACAGACCAGAGTAAAACGCAGGAATTCTTCCTCCTTCACAGGAGCAGTTTCCCAAGCAGTTGTGGGTTTAACATTATCATGCAATCACAGAATGGTTTGGACTGGGAGGGACCTTAAAGCTCATCCCATTCCCAACCCCTGCCATGGGGGTGTTCATGCCTGTGTGCACATGGGATTTAAAAAAAAAAAGACCAAACAAACCAAAACACACCTAAATAACTAAATTTCTCCAAAAAGAGCTCTGCATCTTCACTTGGGACTATTTCTATACCGAATTTCACAGCTCAAGTGCTTCTCCTGCAGAAGATAAATGGCTTTTATTTGCTTTAACATCCCCGCCCTGCCTTCTTCATGAGCTGGGCAGCTCCGAGTCCAAATTTAAAGTTATATATTTCAGTTCTCTGGGCACAGTAATCGCTTCCCTGCACTCACAGCCACTGGGCTTACCACAGTTGCCAGTTCTAAGAGTCACCTAAAGGTGGGCTGGCTCCTGCACACGGAGACAAGCAGGATGTTTTCCCAAAGCAAACGCACCACAGGCACACGCTGGGGCAGGGTTTGGGGTTACTTCCTCTGTGAGGCACCACAGGGTTTATTTCAACAAGGTGCTGCTTGACTTTTAAAGCCACTCTGGTCCCACTGACACACTTCCTACTCTCAGAGATCACCTTGCAGGCCACCCTTTCGCACAGGATTATATCATCCCTATTTTAAGGCTCTCGTTTGGCCAGGCTTACACACGAGATGAAGAGCTTCATTACCTAATGGGCTGGATGCGCTGTGGCCTCTCAAAATTAGAGCTCAGCTTCCTCCTAGCACAGATTTTGAGCAGAGGCAGCCAGAGCTTTAGCATAAATGAGAACAAGTATGTTCCTATCACCAGTGCTTTGAGCCTGGCCATTAAATGGGAACGAGCCTGCCTGATTTTCCACAGACAAATAACTCCGGGCACGGGCAGTTACAAGGGGATAATGGAAATATTTGCCACAGGAGTTCCCCATCCTTCCCCACACCCCCCCCGAGTGCTCGTGCCATCCGAATGTGCGACCACAGAAACGTGGGGATACGTAAACATTCCACACACACCCCCAGAGATGCACACATCATGCATCCAGGTATAAACACATTTACAGCTCCTCACCCCTGCCCTGGCCGCGGCACAGAGCACTCACCAAGGGACAGAGGTGTTTGCTGCTAATCCAGCCTCAAACAGGGACACTTCTTACAAACCCCAGCTCCTCTCTGTACTGAGAAGTCTGTAAATAACACCCCATTAACTTTTAATCCCATCTTCCCCAGTCTGACATGCATTTTGTATTAAAATGAAAGTTATATAAGGTTGAATCGAGGTTGCTTTTTAATATTACATTAAGGCTATTTACCATGTGCAGCACTAATCCCCCTTTGAAAAGAGGAGCCTATTAGCAATTCGGAAAGCTTACGTTGCCATAGCGATAGTCCAGCACTGGGAAATATTTATATAATGTCTCATGTTTGCACTCCGCAACAGCCATCTTCCAAACCGGACTGCCCACTGACCCTGCCTGGTGTTTCCCCCCTGTCCCACGCAGGGGCCCAGCTCTGGCAGCCTGGCCATGTGCAGACCCACCCGCAGGCGCTGCCTCCACGCTCCCTGCTCCTGCACTCCCGCCACGGAGATCCACCATCCTGCTGATGGCAAACGTCCAGCGAGAGGTTCCCGTGCCGCTCCGCTCCCAAATGTGTGACCACAGCAACAGGTAACCTGCTGCTGGGTTCGGTTCCACTGCGACTTCCCAGCTTGGGGTATTTTTTGTGTGCAGGGAAGGGAATGGAGCTGGAGGGCTGGAGCCCCAGGAGAGGCTGAGGGAGCTGGGAAAGGGGCTCAGCCTGGAGAAAAGGAGGCTTGGGGGGGCCTTGTGGCTCTGCATGACTCCCTGACAGGAGGGTGGAGAGCAAGGGACAGGACAAGAGGAAAGGGCGTTGAGCCATGCCAGGGAAAGTTTAGACTGGAGATCAGGAAAAATTTCTTCCCAGAAATGGTGGCCAGGCATTGGAACAGGTTCCCCAGGGCAGTGGTGGAGTCACCACACCTGGAATTGTTCAGAAGGCGCACGGGATGCAGCGTGGTGCTGGCGCTGGGTTGGTGGCTGGACTCCATGAGCTTGGAGCACTTTTCCAACCTCAACAATCCCACAGTCCCCTGGTCCCCGGGCGCCCTTACCTTGATGTGCTCGTGCAGCTGCGCCTCGTGCTGCCGGGAGAGCTGCTCGTGCTGCCGCTGGAACTCGGCAATCAGGATCTGCCTCTGGATCTGCTGCTTCTGCTTGAGGGCCAGCAGCTCCTGCTGCAGCTGCTGCTCGCGCAGCGTGGGCTCCGTCACCGGCATGGAGAACTGGTGGTCCAGCCGCAGGTCCATGGGCACCGAGCTCGGCGCCACTTGCAAGGGCAGCGCTGTGCTCACGTCAACTGCGGGGAGAACACAGGGCAGGGGTGAGTGTGGTCCTCATCCAGCCCTGAGGAACCTTGAGGAACCATGGACTGAACCAAGGGCAGCGCTGTGCTCACGTCAACTGCGGGGAGAACACAGGGCAGGGGTGAGTGTGGTCCTCATCCAGCCCTGAGGAACCTTGAGGAACCATGGACTGAACCAAGGGCAGCGCTGTGCTCACGTCAACTGCGGGGAGAACACAGGGCAGGGGTGAGTGTGGTCCTCATCCAGCCCTGAGGAACCTTGAGGAACCATGGACTGAACCAAGGGCAGCGCTGTGCTCACGTCAACTGCGGGGAGAACACAGGGCAGGGGTGAGTGTGGTCCTCATCCAGCCCTGAGGAACCTTGAGGAACCATGGACTGAGCCAAGGCAGCAGCATTAAACCCACACCATTCTTTACTGGTAGCCAGTAAAGGGAATTTACAGGAATTCAGGGATCAGTGAGTTTTCCTCCAGGCACCACCTCCCACAAACCCGAGTGTCTGCTACAAGCAAAGAGCATCGTGTGTGACCCATCTGTGCCTTCGAAACACACACACACACCTCCGTTCCACCCATCCAGCATCGCTGGAAATAAGGAGGATAAAGATTAATCCAAGACTTCACAGAAGGGATTAATCCTGACTTGTGATGGATGAGCTGATGGACTGCCCTGGTCAGGAACATGAGGCTCAGAAAGCCATGACGTGTTGTTTGACAGATCCCAAAATGGTTTAGCTTGGGAGGGACCTCAAATGCCATCCAGTGACACCCCTGCCATGGGCAGGGACACCTCCCACTGTCCCAGGCTGCTCCCAGCCCCGGCCAGCCTGGCCTTGGGCACTGCCAGGGATCCAGGGGCAGCCACAGCTGCTCTGGGCACCCCGTGCCAGGGCCTCCCCACCCTCACAGGGAACAATTCCTTCCCAATCCCAGTACCCAGTCTAACCCTGCCCTCTGGCAGTGGCAAGCCAGAACCCCTTTGCAATAACTGAACTCAGCTTGTTTCTCCTAAAAAAAAAAAATTGCTGCCACCCCATGAATGACTAAAAATCTTCTGAATTCCACCTGAATGACAGTTCTGCCTTTCACAGGCATTCTGTATTTGCAACATTTGCTGTCCCTCTCTCTCTCTCTCCGGGGCAATCCCTGAAGAACTCTGCTGCGGGCTCTGAATGAACACCAGTTACAGGATAACGAAGGCTAATCCCTCAGAAACACCGGGCTTCAGCAAAACTGGGAAACAGAGGTGGGGTTTTCTTCTCCGTGTCCTCTGTCAGGACATTCATCTTACCCATCCCAGGGAAAGAGTTTTCATAGGGTTTTTCCCAAACGCTCTCGTGGAGCAGAGGTCCAGGAGTGTGTTCACCCCTCCCTGCGCCCGGCTCAGCCAGAGAGGAGGAGGAGGAGGAGGAGACTTTCTTTTTTTGATGGAAACATTTTCAGCAAAAGGTCACATTACTGGAAGTGTTGCTATTTTTCAACCCACAAGCTCTTCCCTCCACTTCCCCATTGTTTTCCTTCCTGTGGCCTTTTCTCTGTTCCCCTCTCTCCCCCGCAGGACCAGAGCGAGGATTCCTTGCCATGGATTCCCGAGCCACAGCCAGGGATTTTGGGGAGAGCAGCACACTCTCCCCTACAGAAAACCACTCAAACTCACCTAAACAGTGTGTTTGAGGGCTCTGGGGAGACCTCAGAGCCCCTTCCTGGGCTTAAAGGGACTCCAGGAGAGCTGGAGAGGGACTGGGGACAAGGGATGGAGGGACAAGGACACAGGGAATGGCTTCCCACTGCCAGAGGGCAGGGTTAGGTGGGATATTGGGAAGGAATTGTTCCCTGGGAGGGTGGGGAGGCCCTGGCTGCCCCTGGATCCCTGGCAGTGTCCAAGGCCAGGTGGGTCACTGGGGCTTGGAGCACCTGGGACAGTGGAAGGTGTCCCTGCCTGTGGCAGGGGTGGAACGGGATGGGCTTTGAGGTCCTTTCCAACCCAAACCATTCTGGGATCCCATGTGTTCTCCTTATCCTGTCCCTCCATCCCTTGTCCCCAGTCCCTCTCCAGCTCTCTTGGAGCCCCTTTAGGCACTGGAAGGGGCTCTAAGGTTTCCCCAGATCCTTCTCTTCTCCAAACGAACACCCCCAACCCTCCCAAGCACGCAAAAACCAACCCGGTTTCAGGCAGAAGGAACACCCTGCCACTTGTGAGTGTGCCCTGAGATCAATTCCTCCCGCTTTACTCCCTAAAAACAGCCCAAAGTCGCCGTTCCCCGCTGGAAAACGCTCCCGAGAAAACTCGACCAACCTCCCATGTCCCACCCAAAGGGACTCGCTCCCCCACGGCAGCAGGGGTGGGGACCGCAGTTCCCACCCGGGGCTCCGGCAGGGCTGCGTCATCCCCGACCCCCGGCTATTCCAGGCTCCAGAAAATCCCCTCTCTGGCACGCCGGGAGCCGCTGACCCACGGGGCCCCGGCGAGCAGCAGCAGCAGCAGCCAGCCCCCCGGGCTCGGTGGCCACGGCCCCACAACAAAAACCCGCCTGTGTTCCGGGCAGCGTTCGACGGGAGGCTCGGGAGCGGCTTCCGCGGGCCCTGCCCGGAGAGCGCGCGGGCACAACCGCGGCCGTGACGCGGGCCGGGGCACAAAGGCGGCATTCAGGGCCACCATGAGAAACGCCAAAGCCGGGAATTAGGAGACAAGATCCTGATTATGGATAATAAACTATCTCACGGTCTCTCTCTCTCCCTGCTCTTTTTTTTTTTTTTTTCTTCCCTGCAGGAACAGAAAAACATTAATTTTTCCTTTTTTTTTTCCTCCCCCCCCACCCCTTGGCATATAGGGAATTATTTTTTTCCCCGTGGTCAAGTTAGCCTGATTTTGATTCCACGGTCGTGTTGCCATGATTTTTACACTGAGTTAGAACCCCTCTGCTGGTGTTTCCCTTCCCAAATAAATAAAACATGGCTGTACATCAAAGCCTGCCTGCAACGCTGCACGTTAATTAAGACCTAAAGCACTTCAGCCCCCCTCGGTTGCTGATGGAGATTGGAAATTTGACATCTCGCAGGAGGGGAATAACCCAAAACACAGGGGAATGAAGTGACCATCCCCGACCTGAGAGCAAAAGGGCACGTCCCACAAAAAGTATTTAATCATGGAATCAGAATGGTTTGGGTTGGGAGGGGCCTTAAAGCTCATCCAGGTCCTCTCCCCTGCCATGGGCAGGGACACCTCCCACTGTCCCAGGCTGCTCCAAGCCCTGTCCAGCCTGGCCTTGGGCACTGCCAGGGATCCAGGGGCAGCCACAGCTGCTCTGGGCACCCTGTGCCAGGGCCTGCCCACCCTCCCAGGGAACAATTCCTTCCCAATATCCCATCCATCCCTGCCCTCTGGCAGTGGGAAGCCATTCCCTGGGTCCTGTCCCTCCATCCCTTGTCCCCAGTCCCTCTGCAGCTCTGCTGGAGCCCCTTTAGGCCCTGGCAGGGGCACAGAGCTCTCCCTGGAGCCTTCTCTTCCCTTCCCCAGCTCTCCCAGCCTGGCTCCACTGGAAAAATTAAAAACATTTCACACAAAGGCTGTAGATAAGACATTATCAGGGAAGTCGTGCATTGAGATTCTTCCACGCTCCAAACTGGAAATAAACTCCATAAATCCCGAGTGTTTTGGAAGGGATTAGGGGAAGGTGACACTAAACCTGTGAACACGTTTTTCAATAAAACTAACAGCTATAATTGAATTTTCTTCCCCTTCTCTGATACAGCCTTTTCATGCTGATCTTTAAAGGATGGAAATGCAGAATTGAGTCCTGAAAACACACTAAAATGTTAAACCAAAAATCTGGTATGAGAGGCACCAAACGAATATTTAAATTCAAACCTTGCTTCAGCATAACCTTTACTTAAGGTTAATTTAAAAAATATTCTCAGAATCATGGAACCACAGAGGGGTTTTGTTGGAAGGGACCTTAAAGACCATCACATTCCAGCCCCCTGCCATGGGCAGGGACACTTTCCACTAGACATCAGACTGGAGTTTTTTTAAATCAAATGCTGTTTCCAAAATTACTCTTTCCTTTCCTTTCTTTTTTTTTTTCCTTGTTCTTCTAATTTTTTTTTTTAATAATTTAAATTTAAGCAGCACAGAAAACTGCTTCTCACATTTGAAATCCAACATCACCTTCAAAGGGAAAGTGCAGGAAATGCTTTCCCTGAGCTCTCCCTCCCTCCGGCACAGAGCGAGTCCCGCTGAACACAAACAGCTCCTTCCCAGCTCCTCTTCCTTCAGCAATTCCCTCTGGAGAAGGGAAAAAATCCCATCAACCTCCCCAAACCTGCTGCAAAACCCCGGGGATGAGAGTCAGGTCAAAGCTGGAGGAAGAAGGCAGCTCCCTCTCCAGGACACACCCCAGCTGCCCATGAGAGAGCGAGCCCGGGAGATTCCCAAAATCCCAAGAAAAGAGCATTCCAGCCTCTTCCAGTAACTCTCCAGTTCCTGGTGCCCCCACAAACTGCTGCCCACCAGGAATGAGATGTTCCTGGGGCTGGCTGTGGCTGACCCTCCCCAGGCAGGGCTTTGCAGAGCCCATGGACTCGGCTTCTCCCCCTCTCCCATCCTTCCCAGCTAATGAGTTTGCTGTTTAATTACCGCTGTGCCAGCCGTGCCCTCGGGCCAGGCTCTGCCAAGAGCAGCACGTCAGCCTTTGGGCACCCACAGAAAGCCAGCACAAAGCCAGAGGATGTGCTCAGTATCCCAAACTCTTGGCCGCTGCCGTCGGATCATCCCCATCCCGCTGAACCACCCAGCGGGATGCTGGGGGAGCGCGTGCACCGACCTCCCCCTCTCAGCATCGTTCCCAGCTCTTCCATCCCTGGGGAAAAGCAAAGAAATCGCGTGTTTGCTCCCTGACTCTACTCCTCAGGGCTGTCCCTGGTGTCCAGCAGCAGTTTAAAGACATTTAAACAGCAAGCTGCTGCCAGCAGGAGCGACTCGGGCACGCGGGGAGCGTGACGCTGGCTCCGAATCCTCGGAACACCGTTCCTATAACCCATCACCCCGGTTTTCCTCGGAATCAGCCCGGAGAGGGAGGTGAGCAGCTACTGCCGACTCCGAGCACAGCCAAGGGAGCACTTGAGGTGGTTTATTCTGGCAGGAAGATGTGTGTCAGTCGAGCATCGCCGGGTTATTGTGAATTCAATCCATCCCCCCGGCAGTGGCTGGAACGCCGGGCTCCCCTCCGCCACCCGGCCGACCCAGGGATCCTTTTCCAGCGGGGCTCCCCTCTCCCAAATTGTCAAAACTCCCCGAAACGCTGCGAGACGGTGAGATCAGAGCTATAAATAGCAGCGAGCTGCTGCAGTATGTGACTGCAGTGCCGGGATAAAAGCAGCGGGTTCGGTGGGGAAGCGGAATGAAGCCGCGGCGCAGCACCCTCGGAGCTGCCTCCGTCTCCAGCACGGTGCATGTGCCACGTGCAGGGAGAAATTAACACGGCGGGGGGGAAACAACACGTTACCAGCTTTACTCAGTTTATTCTCTAGACGAGGTTGTGCCAAGCTGGACTAGAGGAGCCCCAAAAATTGTCCAAGAGCAGGTGGTGGGAGCAGGTCAGGGCAGGGCAGCTCCCAGGACGCCAACATCCTCTGGAGCACATCCCGAGCATCACGTGGGGGCAGGATGAAGGCAGACTCCTGCCCCGCTCCTCCATGGATCCACACCACGCCAGGGCAAACTGGACTGCCACAGAATTATGGAGTGGCCTGGGTCGGAAGGAACCTTGGAGATCACCCAGTTCCAAACCCCCACCGAGTGGGAGAGCAGGAGGAAACAGTTCCTTCTGTTTCACTCAATCCTTACCTCTCTTATCCCATTTCCAAGGACCAGGAGCCCAGGGAGGGTATTTTGGGCTGGAATTAGCCAACAAGCTCGAGCATCACAGCCTGGCTAGAGCCAAAGGCAGGTCGGCACCCCGGGAATTTTCGGACAGCCCGGGTGGGCGGCTGCAGCGGAGCACGGGCCGGGAGTAAACGGCAGTCGAGGTTTCCCACGAGCCCCACGCACGCACGCCGCAGCTCAGCGAGGGCTGGAGCCGCTCCCTGCTCGGGGAGCGTTTCCCGCCCTGTGAATGGGAGCCGGAATTAATCATCCCATCATTCCAGCCGCGGGAACGGCGTCGCGAGGCAGCGCTCCGCAGGCGACAGATGGAGCTTTAAATGTCACTCGCTCATTCATTGCGAGGAAACTTCTCCCCGCTTACTACCGGGGCCCGCGCGCGCGGCGATCCCGCGTCCCTTCCACGCACCCAGCTCTGCCCGGCCCGGTTCCTCCCCTGAGGAACCACCGCCCTCGCCGGCGTTCGTTAGGAACCCGCACGGGGATTCTATTCGTGACGCTAAGGGAAGCCAAAACTCGCAGAGCAGACTCTTGTCCTACTGCCTCCGTCTGGGGTTTGAAGCATTAAAAAAAGGTCTCTTCACCCCACCGAGCGACGGACAGGAAACAAGATTTTCCAGCGTTTGCAAGGAATCCCAGGGTGGTTTGGGCTGGAAGGGATCTCGTTCCAACCCCTCTCGCCTCAGAGTCTGGAAAATTACAGACTTCCATGGGTAAGTATCCAGGGGTATTTCCTTAATGAGAACGGGGAGAGTTCCAGGCCAGGACCAAACCCTTGATGGCCCAGACGCCTCCAACAGAGATGTCTCCAACAGATGAGCCTGTGCAGGACAGAGCAGCTCCAAAGGGAGACGCTCCAGTTTCTCCACCTCCTTCCCCACCATTATCCCACTTTATCTCTTGCTGGCTTCAGGAGTGACATCTCGAACAAATGAAATGAGTGTCTTGGATGGAGCCAGGGCTTTGTGTGAAATTAAAGACAATGCAATGAAAGGAGCAGGCTTGGACTATTTCTCATTTCAAACTTCATACAGTTGTGGGAAACCCCTCCTTGCACACTTTCCTTGCATGGAGTGGGATGAGCAAAACCCACTTGAGTTTCCATTAAAAAAAAAAAAATCTAAATAAATAATAAAACAGAAAACAACAAAAAGAAATGTACAGCTCTTCTTAAAAGGCTCGGGAAGCTGTGGCTGCCCCTGGATCCCTGGCAGTGTCCAAGGCCAGGTTGGACAGGGCTTGGAGCAGCCTGGGACAGTGGAAAGTGTCCCTGCCCATGGCAGGGGGTGGGACTGGATGATGTTTAAAGTTCCTTCCAACCCAAACCATCCTGGGATTCTGTGATTCCTGGGAATGTAATTTCACCTGCCTCTTTGCTTCAGGCATTACCCAGCAACTGAACCTCTTTGATCCAACTGTCTTGCTTTCAGAACAGGAAACTTCTCCCCTCAGCAGATCCCCAGGACAAAAAGCAGAGCTGAAGGAAGCTCAGCTGCACTTCTGTAGAGCCAAACCCACGTGGATTTCTCACATGCCTCTCTCTAATCTCACTCTGAGCTTCCTTCAAGGGAAAATGACACTTGGGAGAGGAGAATTAAACGTGGAAGAGATGCAGCAGGAGCCAGAAAGTCTCACCCTGAGATTACACATGCAAACCTTCCCATGAGAAAACACAAGAACCCACCTGGCTGGGTCAGCGTGGGGGAGCCAAGCGATGCCCAGTGAAGGTGGGCTTGGACAAACTCCTGGACACTCCCACTGCTCCTCGGGAGTTTTCCCTGGAGCCTCCAAAGGGGTGAGCTCTCCAATGGCAGGAATAAAGCCACTGGGGAGCTGGTGGCACAGCATGGTTTGGCTTCTGAAAGCCCATCCTATTCCAATCCCCTGCCAAGGGACACCTCCCACTGTCCCAGGCTGCTCCAACCCCCAGTGTCCAGCCTGGCCTTGGGCACTGCCAGGGATCCAGGGGCAGCCACAGCTGCTCTGGGCACCCTGTGCCAGGGCCTGCCCACCCTCACAGGGCACAATTCCCTCCCCCAATATCCCATCCATCCCTGCCCTCCCTCAGCCTAAGGCCACTACTCTTTATCAAAAGAGAAGGTGAAACAAAATTGTGAGGAATTACCTGTCCCGCTGTGTTTCAAACAGCAAATACACGGTTGTTACTGACAGGAGAGCGAGTTCACTTCTGTCACCAGCCAAGGGACTCCCGGCTTTCCAACAAGCCCCAAAATGTGCAATGCCATCTCCTCCATCACGGCAGAAATAAGGTAAAAGCAGCAAAAGGAGCAGCTAAGCAGCAAAGTGTAATAGGAAAGCTATTCCACTGCTCTTGAAAACTCGCAGATTGCTCAAAGGCTGCAGTTTTGAGTAGAAATCCAGACCCTGGTGGAAGAGAAACCCATCCAAATGGACAAGGAGCCCACAGCTTCCTGTAGCCCCCTTTGGAAGGGCTTTTGCTTCCAAATAATGGATATTCTCAGGTATCAGCTGCGCTAGGACCAGGATGCTCCTTGGTGTCCATTCAGTGCAATGAAGACACACATGAAAATACAAAAAAAAAGGCTTTTAAGAGAGTGTCAAACACAGGCCGCTTCCTAGAGAAACTCAAGTAACCTCCAACCATTCAAACCGCAGGACAGCCCAGAGAAATGGCGCTGAAGCACCTTTGCATTCTGGCAGAACAGGCAGGGGCCGCCCCGCCTGGATGCACACACCAAAACACGCAGCTCAGTTGAGATTTCTCTTAAAAAGCTTTCCTTTTTCCTTAAAAAATTTCCCCTTTTTTTTTATCCTCTGACAGAGCCAGAGCCAGCCGGGGAGCGGCTTTAAGGTGAGTTTTAACACGACAGCACAGCAGGTTAAACCCAGGCGTGGCTGGAAAGAGATTCAGGTATTTCTCCCAAGGAATTTGACAGGGATTCTCCATCTCTGCCCTGCTCTGGCGAGAGCCCACCTGCAGAGCTGCATAAGAAGGATGTGAAGCTGCAGGAACAAGTGCAGAGGATGCTCTGAGGGATGGAGCAGCTCTGCTCTGGAGCCAGGCTGGGAGAGCTGGGGGTGCTCACCTGGAGAGGAGAAGGCTCCAGGGAGAGCTCAGAGCCCCTTCCAGGGTCTGAAGGGGCTCCAGGAGAGCTGGAGAGGGGCTGGGGACAAGGCATGGAGGGACAGGACCCAGGGAATGGCTTCCCACTGCCAGAGGGCAGGGGGAGATGGGATACTGGGAAGGAATTGTTCCCTGGGAGGGTGGGCAGGCCCTGGCACAGGGGGCCCAGAGCAGCTGTGGCTGCCCCTGCATCCCTGGCAGTGCCCAAGGCCAGGCTCCTGGACACTGGGGCTTGGAGCAGCCGGGGACAGTGGGAGGTGTGGGGAGAGGACCTGGATGAGCTTGAAGGTCCCTTCCAAGCCAAGGTTTTCCACGATCCCATGATTCTCCGAATGCTGTTTTTCCAACTCATTCTGAACTCGCCTTCCCTAAGGGACAAGTCCTCCCTCACGAACCCCGGTAAATTCCGGATTATCCTGCTTAAAAACCCCGTTTCAACCGCGCAACTTGGACCTAATACAGGGTTTGGGGATCCTGGCAAATTAAATGGTGCCCGCCTCTTTCAGTGGGAGGCTACAACTCTGCTCCAGCTACGTTCAGGCACCAAACTCCCCTGCCAAGGAGTTGACTGCAGCCTGATCCTTCCACAAAAAGAAACAGGATGCTGTGAGAAGCCCGAAGGTGAGAGACATCAAATATCTATATAAGGCTGGAGCTCCCATACGTACCCGAAATAACGGTGAGTCACTTTTCGGGGCTCTCGGAAGAGAGAAAAACACTCGGGGAAGGAGCTGAAGAGGGCTCAGGGACTCAGCAGAGCAAGGCTTAGGGGGACACCACGGACAAAAGGCACTCGCAAAGTTGGAAGGCAGAGATGAAAAGGACATCCAGGCAGCAGCTGAGGAACAAGGGCAGGAGGCGAGCTGGAGAGGAAGGCTTTTAAAAGCAAGTCTGAGGAGGTTAAATCTGATTCAGCGGTGTCTGGAGGCAAGCAGAGATGGCAGTGGCTTATCTGCTGCCTCCCTGCAGCACTGCACACCCTGGGTATCAGCAAGAGATGATGGAAATGGGACGTTCCGGTTCGCCTCGACATTCCTGGCCAAAACACTGAGTAAGGAAGCTCCAGAGAAAACAGATAACCACTACCAAAACCTTCTTTAGACAAAACTCCTGCCTGATCCCGATACACAGATAATCCCTTCTCCACCGAGCAAACCACATCTTACACTAACTGCATCTGATTTTCAGGCCACTTTAATGAAGCTCTGCGGGTTCACCCCTCAAGTTTGGGAGCCCATTCCTCCAAAAGGTTACAGAAACAAGCCACCGTCCTTGCAGGGAAAGCCAGACCAGCTGAAACATCCACAGACCAGACCTGCCCGCAGCAGCTGTGGCTGCCCCATCCCTGGCAGTGTCCCTGCCCGTCCCGTGGCCAGGGACACCTGGCACTAGCCCAGGCTGCTGTATCCGTATTTGCTGCGAGTCCCAGGCCACCTCCCGGCGCTCCAGCAGCCCACGGGATGCGACGCCTACGAGAGCCCCTCTGCTCCCCGAGCTGATCAGCCCAAGGAGCCAGCACGGGGGGGAACAGCATTTCCAAAATGCCATTATTACCATTTTTTTGCATATGGAAAGGTCTGCAGGGAGATGGATTCCTGCACACGCCTGTGTCAGACCACCCCTCTTAACGAGGGAGATAATGAGCCAAGCTCCGAGTGCGTTAAACCCTGCGTCAGCGTTTCCAGCTCGAAATAAAGCTGCCTTAAATCACCGCAGCCTAATCCTCCCCTGATTTCGCCTGTTTTCGTTTCCACGTTTCCACTTCACAGCCGATTTGCCTCAAGTTTGCCTCGCTCATGGCAGTGGCCTTGAACTGCAGAGCCCTGCTCTGGCAGGGACCGTGAGACAGCACCAGCTCCTGGCCACGGATCCCAAGCCCTGGGGGATTTCATGAGGATTCGGGGTCCAGAGGTGATGCTTGAGAAATGAGGGAGGGATGAAGCTGCAGGAGCTGGATGCTGAGGGGCTGGAGCGTGTCCAGGGAAGGGAACAGAGCTGGGGATGGGGCTGGAGAATTCCTGAGGGAGCTGGGAAAGGGGCTCAGCCTGGAGAAAAGGAGGCTCAGGGGGGACCTTGTGGCTCTGCACAAGTCCCTGACAGGAGGGGGCAGCCGGGGGGGGCGGGCTCTGCTCCCAGGGAACAGGGGCAGGAGGAGAGGGAACGGCCTCAGGGCTGGGCCAGGGGAGGAATTAGGAGAAATTTCTTCCCTGAAACGGTGGTCAGGCCTTGGAACGGGCTGCCCAGGGCACCCCTGTAAGCGTTCAAGAGCCGTGTGGATGTGGCACCTGGGGACATGGCTTGGTGGTGGCAGCGCTGGGGCAGCGGCCGGACTCGGGAGGTCTTTTCCAGTCTCGGCGATTCCATGCTCCTGTCCTGTGTGAGGGTGGCTCCATGAGGGGCCGACAGAAAAGCCCGCTGCTGGCAGATCGAGAGCGCAGCACGTTGTTTAGAAAGGGGGCTGGGCCAGTTCTCAGAGGAAAAGAGCACAAACTGTCCCCACCAGTGCTGCTGGCCACGAGACACTGAGGCGCTCACAACAGCGCAGGCAGCTTTAGACAATAACTGAATTTACAGACCCAACAGAACCGGGCAAACCGAGCACACCGAGCCCCGAGGAGGAAGACACACGGGGCTGAAGCTTGCTGCAGTCAGTTCGATCACCAGCGCGTTTCCAGAGGATGCAGAACTCATCCCTGAGCTCCCCCAAACTTTGGCTTCCCCGCCCGATCACGGCGCTGCCAGAAACGCCACCCCGGTACTTTTAGGTGTTTTTAGGTGGCAGTACATTTGTTTGCACTGCACGCTTCTGGGGAGAAAACTTGTTCTGCTTTGTAGGTCACTTGGTTCTGCCATCTGCCTTGATTTCTGCCTGAGGAAAGCATTGCTGCTGAAATCCCCGGTGCCGTGCACGAGCTGGAGGATGCCGGAGCCAGAGGCAGCTTGGGTTTGTGTGACCCCACTGGAAACACTCCTGGGTAATGGAAAAAGGGCTCAGCAAAAGCTTGGGCGCGGCCAACGGGAAGCCATTCCCCCTTGTCCTGCCACTCAAGGTCCTTGTAAAAAAAGTCCCTCTCCAGCTCTCCTGCAGGCCCAAAAGTTTGGCAATATTCTACAGTGGCCTTAATAGAACACAAAAAAGATGTGAAGTTGATTCTTAGTAAATGAAACCTGGGGTGGGAGAGATCCTTCACTGCAAGGCCTCTCCTCCCACCGCCAGCCCGTCTCAGAGGCCTGAAGAAGCTTTACCAGCCACCCTGACAGCGATAAAATAAAGCACTGTGACACCTCGCTGATCCTCGGGAAGGCAAGCACACAATTATTCAGTAAGGTCTTGGCATTTCATAGCGGATTTGTCCTTGTTCCGCCCATAAATCTCCCGAGCGGTGCCGGCAGCAAACCCATCTGGCGCGTGCAAGACGAAATCTCCGCTGCTCGTGGTGGAGATCGGCGTCTCGGAATTAGCGTTTGTGCTGAGATCTGGTTTGAGGTGGCTCAGGGGAACCAACCAGTCCAGCTTCCCCTGGAATGCTGCACTCCTGCAGACCGCTGTGCCCGGGGAGGCTAAACCTGCTTACAGCTGAAGGAGAACCTGCAGGGAGGGAGGGATGGATGGATGGACTGCAAAGCATCCATCCATGGAATGGTGTGGGCTGGAAAGGACCTTAAAGCCCATCCCATTCCACCTCCCGCTATCCCAGGTTGCTCCAGCCTTGTCCAGAATGGCCTTGGACGCTTGGAAGCCACGCGCTGGCGTGGATGGTGTTGAATCCATGAAGCAGGCGACACCTTTAAGCTGGGTTCAACCCGCTCATTCTCAGCCAGAAACCTGCCCTCGACACCTGCCATATCCACCCGGAGATGCACAGCTCAGGATTTCGGGTGTAAAGCAGCATTTGGATGGCAAGCAGCAGTTAATATTTAATTCCAAGGTGTAAGTAGCACCCTGTGTTATGTAACAGCTCCTCAGAGGCTGAAACTCTCATCCTGTGCAAGAACTTCTTTTGTGGGATAAAGAGTAAAGCGCATTCTAAACTGCACAAAAAATGAATATCCACCCTGCTCCAGGACTGTCTGAAAGCCCCGTTAAAGCTGCTCTGAAAGGACTAGAATTTGTCTTGATATTATGGTGATTTTTGAACCACCTGTTAATTCTTATCCGCCTGTCGCCTCACGCACCTCACTTAAAAAGTCATTTTCCTCTTGTGGAACAGAACTGTGGTGCAGTTCCTGCACCAGCATCCTGCCCAGCAGCAGTAACTTTGTTAGGACACGTAGCCAAATCTCTACTTTGAAGCCCAAATGATTTAAAAATAGTAACAATAAAGAAATAACAAAATTTAAAAAAACAAAGGAGACGTATACATACAGCGAGGAGAAGTATACATTGCTAAGCCCGGGAGAAACAGTGTGAAAAAACCCCTTTTTCTTGGCAAAAGTCTGTGGATATTTGAGTATATGAGTATTTACAAGCTGCAGGAACTTGCTGGGGTTCAGTGATGTGCAGAGAAGTTGCCAAGTAACTGCATTTTCTGCTCCTCTGCTGCGAGGAGCCTTTTCCGACCCAGCAAGCAGCAGCACAGCTCCAAAGCTGCCCCTCTGTGCCAGGGAACACAGCTTCTGCTGAAACTGAAGAGAAAACAGAGCTTATCCAGCAAATACGGGGGGGGTTGGGGTACGAGCAAGCCCCGCGTTACTGACCCTGACAGCGTAGGGCTGGCACCCGGGAGGGAATATTTGGGAAAGGGAGGGGGGAATGGGGTCTCGAATGGCCGAAATCCCCTCCAGATTAGGGCAGGAGGCGAAGGTTCTCCCCCAGGACACCTGGCACCCATGTGAGCGTGGTCAGCGCCTTCCCTGCCGTGTCATTCCTGTCCCTCAGCAGCGGCGGGACGCGGCCGGACCGCGCGTCCGGGCTCCGGACGGGAGCTCAGCCTTCCCCCGTGCCGCCCTGCTGGAAAGGAAACTCCACAGAATTCTACCGTTTCCTCCCCTGCACTTTCCAGGATTGCTCCGTGCCAGCGTGGGGTCACCGAGGTAAAGTCTTTTTTTTCTAAAAAAAAACAATCTGTGTACTTATTTGTCAGTGAGAGCCTTTCCTCCCGCCTGTTCCACGGTGTCATCTCCTAACCCGGCAGCTCCGAGGGGCTTCCAGCTCCCGAGGCTTTGGAGGCTTTGTCACAGCCAGGGATGGAGCGGGGGGATCTGAGCTCTGCTGAGCACGAACCCGAGACACGGCAAATCCCCGGGACAGGGATTACACAGCCCTAACGCAGATACACACACGTATATGCACATATATAAGTGTGTACAAATCCCCGTGTCAGGCACCCACACGGAACCTGAAAGGGATTTTAATTTCTTTTCAGTCTGTAAAAATGTTTGATACCTCCAAACACGGCATCGAACGTTTGATACCGTGGTTGGGGGTGTTTTTTGGGTAATATTCCACTTGCAGTGTGCCAGCACAACATTTGGTCGAAGGTTGGGCCTGGTGTTTCCCACCAGGAAAAGCTGGCAGCTCTCCAGACCCCTCAGACCATCAAAGGCAGGACAGGGAGACGAGGAGCTGTTCCCTCTGGAAGCCCCGGGCTGGATTTGCAGCCCAGAACACGACTTGTGAGGTTCAAGGCTCTCGGACACACACAGTTCCACTGCAGTGGCCACCTGGGCACCACGGCTGAGCTCCAGGGACGGGGCTGGGTGCTGCTCCCAAGATCCTGCTCCCACTATAAAGCCATTAAGCAGAAGGAGGGGCAGGGATGGATGGGATATTGGGAAGGAATTGTGCCCTGGCACAGGGTGCCCAGAGCAGCTGTGCCTGCCCCTGGATCCCTGGCAGACGACTGTCCTCAGTGAAAATAAAAAGCCTCCCATACGTCACTTAAGCAGTGCCCTGACAACTCAGGATCTTCAAGACCTTCATTAATATCATACAGTGTGGCTGTCTACAAGCAGGATTATAAATGGGTCAAGAAAAGCAAGTTTTGGCCTAAATTTCCCTGTTTGGTCATTCAGTGCAATCTTGGAGAAGCCCTGTAGCAGCTTGGGAGTTCCTCTCTCCAATGGGAAAGATCATTGCATTTCATCAGAAACTTTTAAAAAAATTCAATGTACACAATTCACTGGCAAGAACTGTCAGGGCTTTAAAAAACACCTAGGAAAAGTATCATTAAAACGTGCAGTACATTTATTCTGCACATTACAACTGCAGTTCCAAACCAGTGATTCCAAAGCCTTTCATTAGATCATAAAAAACTTCGGGCCAGCTTATAATGAAATCTCTAATCAAATATGAATGAATCATCTGATATGACACAATTCCTTGAATGAGAAACAGATGGAAAAGTAGTGATGATTAAGTGGTTTAGATCACAAGGTATTAGTCAAGCCAAAGGAGGAGATGCTTAATCACAGAATCGTGGAATGGTCTGGGTGGGAAGGGACCTTAAAGCCCATCCCATCCCATCCCACCCCCTGCCACGGGGAGGGACACCTTCCCCTATCCCAGGGTGCTCCAAGCCCCGTCCAACCTGGCCTGGAACACTTCCAGAGACGGGGAATCCACAGCTTCTCCAGGCAATAAGGAAAGGTCTCTTTAATGAACCATCAGCAATTCCCCAGGGAAGCATCTGGAGACTGCTACTGTGTTTTAGGCATCGCTGCACAAAGCATTCACCTGATATTCCCTCCACTGCCCAGAGACAAAGCAGAGCCAAAAATAGCCCTGAAAATCAATATACGCTGGGGAAGAGCCTCCAGGATCTTGATAAATGCGTGTCATGCTAGAGGAGGAATTCCTAAAATCCCGGGGACGCAGGTGGCCGCTCTCCCCCCTCCCCGGGCAATAAACCGCCCCCAGTTAATTTGGGCAGAAAGGGCCCTGGGGAGCTCTGCAGCGCAGGGCACAGCCACGAGAAGGGCAGGCAGACAAAGGAAACACAGCTCCTGGAAACAGTGAACGGCCCATCCTCATCCTCATCCTCATCCCCATCCCCATCCCCATCCCCCAGCCAGTGCCGGCGTCCGTCTGTCGGGAGAGGCTGATGGAAAAGAGGAACCCCACAGGGCGTTGTGGGACCGCTACAGCCCCAGGACAAGCGCCACCTCTGGAAAAAGGACCAAAAATGAAATAAAAGCCAAACAACAAAGACTTCACCCCGATTGCCTCTTTGAGCTTGCAAACCCGGGTAGGACACCCAGGGTGGAAACACGCACAAGGCAGACAAGACCCGGCACAGTCGCCTCTGAGATCCCACCTGAGGCACGCGGGATCTTTTCCCTAAGAAAAGCCTCCATCCAGGATCCATTTCTGCGGAACATCTGTCCCTTTTCGCTCACCTCACAGTGCTGTTATTTTTAGCAGAGCCAGAGGCAATGGGAACAAATTCCTGATTCGAGGGGGCCTTTCCACGCCTGCTCGTACGCTGCCATCTCCTCCTTCCCTAAGAAGTCACCAAGTTTTAGCATTCAAAGGCTCTTCCCTTCATCACCTGCTTTTATATAAATCAAAAGCACAAAACAACCTTTCCCGTGGTAGGGAATCGGTGAGAATTCTTATTTTTGAAAGTAACACTTGGTGAAGAGTCAGGACTGAGAGAATCCAGTGAATTCCGGAGCTGATCAGTGTGAATTAATGAACTAAGCAAGGTGAGGGAAGAAGAAAGAAAAATAGCAAGTTGGGGCTTGCAGCAGAGCAAACTTTCCTGCCTTTCATCCAGGAAACCAGCGCTGCATTCAAGAGCTTCACATCTAAGTGCTGCTTTCAGCTGTTAAAAGAGGGATGATCATTAATAATTCATCCCAGCTCCTCCCGTTGATAACCATTTCCTCGTGGGTAAGAGAGGCGACAGATAAATCATGACAGATAAATACGTTTCCTGAGACAAAAGACAACAAAACCAGAGCTGAGGAGCTGTGGGCTCCTGCTCTTCCCAGCTCCACGGGGACCAGGATATCCACATTCTGGGCTCCAGCATCAGGCAGTTCAGGACTGCCCATCCCTGGCAGTGTCCAAGGCTGGCTGGACACAGCTTGGAGACACCTGGGCTAGTGGAAGGTGTCCCTGCCCAGGGGACAAGATGGGCTTTAAGGTCCTTCTCCACCCAAACCGGTGTGTGACTCTCTGCCTTCCAGCTTGGCTAACTGGGGTTTAATTCCATGTGGAACACGGATGCTGAAGTTGAGGCAGAGGTGGCCAAAAAGCTCGTCCCTCTTCCATACGTCCCTGCACGTGCACAAAGTGCTCAGCAGGTCATCAAATGACCCTGTGACCAACAAAACACGAGTTTGGGGACAGCATCAGTCCAGAAAAGAGGTTCTGAAGCTTGAACTCCCCTGCTCCTCTGCAGGGAGCTGCCCAGAGCCTCTAGATGTGGCAGCTCCCTCCCCTCTCCTGCATAAATAACCCCAAATTTACTGGCTGCAAGGGGCTTTAATAGAAGCACAGCGGTTCAGAGAGTCCTCTGTGGAAATGTGGGAGCTGGCTGGAGGGCTGTGCAGGGCTGTCCTCGCTGAGAATTGCTTGTCCACCTCTAGCAGGTGAACCCTCCTGTTGCTGTCAGTGCAGGGGCTACGGTCTGTCCATTTAGCTCAGGGCTGGAAACGAAAGACAAATGTTAATAAATCCTAAGTGCTGCAGGAAATACAAGGTCGAGCTGATTTTAACTCTCAAGGCTTTAGGCTGCGTTAAGCTGCAGTTCCTCTGCCTCCTTGGAAACGTGGAATGGTTTGGGTGGGAAGGGACCTTAAAGCCCAACCAGTGTCACCCCTGCCATGGGCAGGGACACCTCCCACTGTCCCAGGCTGCTCCAAGCCTGGCCTTGGACACTTCCAGGGATCCAGCTTCTCTGGGAATCTTATCTTACACCAGAGCATCTAAGTGGTGGCAACGTTATCACACCAAGGCTGCCAAAAGGAGCTGCAGCTTTCCCATAACCTAACGAGAGCACAGGGCTGAATCTGCCCAGTGTACGGCTGTGACATTAAAATGGTTTTTCCTGGAACTCACTTTTGACGAAAATTTGGGGGGTTTGGATGCGTTTCTCCCCCATCCTGGGCTCCATGTACACATCCATATTACACATCAGGGTATTTTTAAGATTAAAGGAAGGCCTTTCTGAGGGGGAGGTACCTCTGGGGCACAACAAAAGCTCCCGCTGTTCCCGAGCTCACACGTCCCAGTGTGACCCAGGACAGGGTCCGGTCGGGAGCCCGACCCCAGCTGCCTGGGCAGCACCCTGGACCTGCTTCAGAGCTGTTTGGTGCCTTCCTGGAGGAGGTTCTGGAGGAGGGTTTGAAGCTGGGGAGCACCCGCAGACGCGGAGCCGTGAGGGCATCCCCTTCCTATGAGGGGGGAACGAACAACAGCCCGGAACTGGGCACTGCCAGAGCACCTGGAATGTCCCTGCTTCCCCTCACAGGCAGGGATTCATCTCTGCCTGCAGAACCAGGGGACAGCCTTAGTCCAGAGCCTCGTGCAAACCATTCATTCCCACGCACATCCACGTTATTTTTTTGGCGGACGACTGTGGAAGTGCGAGTGGATAATTAGACCTAGCAAGGAGAAAAAGGCAGCAGGCAGCTGAAATCTCCCACTTAATGCTCTGCCTTGGAAGGGACCCTTTCCGCAGGCAGGGACACCTCCCACTGTCCCAGGCTGCTCCAAGCCCCAGTGCCCACCCCGGCCTTGGGCACTGCCAGGGATCCAGGGGCAGCCACAGCTGCTGTGGGAAATCTGCAGCAGGGCCTCACCAGCCTCCGATTTAAAAAAAAAAATAAAAAACAAACAAACAAAAAAAGGATGAAGGGAAGCAACGTTGCTCAATAAAGTTAATTTATTCCTTCTCCTCCCCCGGGCCAAAGGCGCAGAGCCTCGGGAGCCCGAGGCAGAGAGGCAGCGCTATCAGACAGATGATTACTGTGCTCCTGAGCAGGATGTGGGCTGCGAGGGCTTTGTCTTGTTGTACTTCCACGAGCACCTCAGAAATTCAGAAGCACCAATTACGGCTGATGCGTCTTTGAAAAGGGAAAATGTTTCCCTTCCTCCAATTAATCCTTAATTTATACAGAAAAGAAGATAGAAATAATTTTCACTGCCGATGACTGAACTCGGTTCTGCTCAACCAAATTCACTCCTAAAAACCATTTCATAAAAATTGCCGTAAATGTTTCTTGGTTTGTAGTTGAAATGCTCTGTGGGACGGAGGATTTTTAGAACTTTCTCACTAACAAGAACAACTAACAAGGGTCAAACCTCTCCTTCACTCGCTTCGTGGCGAAGAGAAAAACATTTTGGTTTCCTACAAGCACACCGCAGTGATTTTATCTGAGATACAAATGCAGCATAAAAGCTCATCGACCACTCAAGTTTATTCAACCTTACCCTGACCAGGGCAGGAGAATGTTTTAAACAAAATGTCCCAGGACACAATCAAGCCTTTTTTTTTTTTCCTTAAGCTGTTTTTTAACACCATTATTTCAGTCATGCCTGAGACTTGGAACACCACCCCACAATCCCACACACAACTTGTTTTTCCAGAGCAATGCTTGGTGTTACTTCTCCTTTCTTCTCTCAGAAAGATCTGCAGCACACTCCTGAAGACAAGAATGGTAAAAACCAGCCATGGCAATCCCAGAGTGGCTTGGGTTGGAGGGACTTTAGAGCTCATCCCATTCCACCCCTGCCATGGCCAGGGACACCTTCCACTGTCCCAGGCTGCTCCAAGCCCTGTCCAGCCTGGCCTTGGACACTGCCAGGGATCCAGGGGCAGCCACAGCTGCTCTGGGCACCTTGTGCCAGGGCCTCCCCACCCTCCCAGGGAACAATTCCTTCCCAGTATCCCATCCATCCCTGCCCTCTGGCAGTGGGAAGTCATTCCCTGTGTCCTGTCCCTCCATGCCTTGTCCCCAGTCCCTCTCCAGCTCTCCTGGAGCCCCTTCAGGCCCTGGAAGGGGCTCTGAGCTCTCGCTGGAGCCTTCTCTCCTCCAGGTGAGCACCCCCAGCTCTCCCAGCCTGAATTCCATCCCCACAGCTCGAACACTGGGAGAACCATTGGACAAAGAAACAGTGCTGCCCATCTCCCATCCCTGCCCACTTCACACCAGCACAGCTCCCCAGGGACCCCTGCCTCACTGCTCTTCCAAAAGCACGGAGGTGAGCTGCTGGAAATACCCAAAATGGAGCCCCAGCAGGAGGAAGTCCCCAAATCCCAGACGGCTCCATGACCCAGCCTCACTTCACCCGGCTGGGAGAACCAGCCAGGACCACCAGGCTCCCCAAGCTCTCAACCAGCACCAGCCTTTGGCCTGAAACACCTCAAACAGAAACATTAAACTTAACTGGCAAACAAAATCAATGCCAAAGTAAGGGGAGAGAAGATTCCAACCCATCCCTCTCCCAGTCCTGGCCGAGGAGCCCCAGAGCCCCAAAGTCCTCCCCGGCTCACGGCCGAGGTGAGGGCAGTAAAACCTGTAAGATGACCCGTGCTACCACAGGGATTTTAGGACGAGAATCCCCGTGAGGGGTAGGAAAATAGAACCTCCCTTACCTGCCGGACACGTTTGGGAGCACACGGAGGGGACAGGGATTTCTCAGAATCCGGAGCCAAATGCCCGTGCCTGGTGAACGACCATCTCTTCTCCTTTTTTCCCCCCAGTGCTACAACTCTATCTCCTTGAAAGTTTCCTTCCCCAGAGATGCATTTAAGTCCACAAAAATCTAGGTTAGGTCACAGCCCACTTTTTTTCTCCCCCTCCCAATGTAGTGAAGTTGTTTTGAATAAACTTCGTTTACATCTTTCCAACTGGCACTACCAGAAGCGCTCAGATCTTCCGCGAGATCTCGTCCTTAAGAGAAAAGGGCCTGAGGGCATTTTGGAAGGCAACAGAGAAGGGAAAGTTTGGGGGTTTGGAAGATCTGAGCTGCTCCCTGCAGAGCAGATAATGTTTCCTATCACCCCCGGTACAAATACCTGCTCGTACCTGGAAGGGAGAAGGGGGAATCACAAGAGCAGATTGTTTCCCACAGAATTCCGTGCACCGGGAGCAGGACTTTGGCCTCCGTCACCCGCAGAGCTGCAGCCGGGAGCCTTCAGAGCTGCCCCAGCCCGGTGAGGAGCAGCCGGGATGCGGAGCAGGAGGACAAGCCCCGGGAGATGCCGTGGCAGGATCATTAGGAGAGGGAGAACAGCACACAGCCCCGGGCCCGGCGTGACACGCTTTGATCAGCCCGGCCTTGGCTCCCTGTTCCTTCTCCCTAATGAGAGCAGCAGCTCCGAAACCTCCTCGGCTTCCCGGTGCCCCTTTGGGCTGGGAAAGGACCTGTTCAGGTGCCGCTGTCTTCTCCTGCCCTCTCCTTTCCGAGGCAAACCCAGCATCTCCCACCAGGCTGGGCTGCCCTCGGCCCCCTGCGAGGCTCCCGGGGCTGCTGTGCCCCGCTCCCAAACCCCAGCCTGGGAAAGCAGAGGTGTGCAAGTCCTGACAGACTTCGTTCCAGCACCGTGCATTTGCATTCCGCTCTCCCACTCGCGAGGCAGAGCTGCACCGCGTTTTCCTGCACCCCCAGAGCAGCAGCGAGGCTTAATCACAAGTTTGGTTTTTTTTTCCTTACCGGAGCTGGGCATGTGGTTCACTCGAGGTGGATTCAACAGCTCCACTGGCTGGTCTCTGCCAGAAAGCCCATCTGGAAAGAGGAGGGGGGGGGAAAAAAATAAAATCACGTCAACACTTCGGGTAGCTGAGCTATTTTTAGCCGTTCCAAGCAGAAAAAGCAAAAATCGGTAACCAATTATCGATGCAGAGCAGAGACACGAGCGGCACAAATCAATGGAAACGAGAACATTCCCAGGACAGCTGAAGCAGAAAAGAAAGGAGGCTCTATCCTGAATTACGCTCGGGTTTTCCTGCTCTTTCAACCCACGACGGGTGCTGATCCCAGCCTGAGGAAACAGCTCCCAAACCTTACCCGAGAACAGCTAAACTGCGATTCCTTCCTTGCTGGGAGGACTGAGTTAAGACAGAGACGCAGCCCCACGGAGCAAAGTTGAGGAATGGCTGGAATATGCCAGGGAGATGTTAAGGAAAACTGACAAATCACTGCAGGAGATTAAAATGCAGAGACATGCATAACAAGCCCCATTTTGCATAAGTTTGGATCTCAGAAAGGCATTAAAAACATACTTTGTAAATGAGATGCACAAATCCATCTTGCTGAAGCAGTTCCCTATTTAAAATATTTCCAAGATTGTATCTTGCATCCAGGTAGAGTCAAACAGAACAACCAGCGTTGGAGACTGCCACACCTGAGTTTCTAGTCACCCATTCCCCCTCCCTGGAAAGCCGAGGCAAAAAATGCTAAATTATGTTTTCGGTGCAATTACGAACGCTGGGATACAGAAAATTCATCTCAAACCCAATTGTTCCACCTTTGCCAGTCTGTCTCACTTTTCCCCTCCAACCCCTTTCTGTGCTGCAGCTCTGATAGGATCAAGCCAAACCCTGTCTGGAGACATCAAAGCAGCCACCCCATCTCGCTCAGGCAAAGGACAGTGCTAGAAAAACGTTAAATATTTGTTTTCTTCCCCCTGCTTTCTCCATCTCTCCAGACAGAGAGCACAGCTGGGGATCTCTCCATGCCTTGCCTGGGTTCACCTCCGCTGACCACGGATGGAAGGGGAAGAGCAAAACATCACTATTTTAAACATAATTGAGCCATCAGAGTCAGGGGAGAGCACAGCCCAGGAAAATTCCCAGTTTTCCTGGGGAGCAGAGTATTCTCAGCTTCTCTGCTGGGCAGTTTCAGATGAAGATGAGCCTCCAGAGGAGAAGAGCCCATGGACAAAACAGAGCCCTGCAGCAGCACCCAGGTGCTCTGTGAGGCAAATCCAGCTCAATTTCAGGGATTTTTAAGACTTGTTTAATTCTAAGAAATAAAGAATTTTTTTCCACTGATTAAAAAAAATTTATTTTCCCACTCATTTAAAAAAAGCCAAACCCACAAACCAACGCTTTGCCATCTTTGTTTCAAAACGAGAAGCGGATTAATCACAGCAGAACGTTCAGGAACATCTTTTAAAGCACCGGCACCTGAAACACTGGAAGCAAAACCAACTGAGGTTCTGTCTTAGCTGTCCAAATAAAGCTCTATAAAATAAAATAAATTATAAAATACGAAATAAAAAACAAAGCTCTAAACCTCTGGAGTCCTCCCTCCCTCAGCACAAGGATGTGGAGCTGCTGGGGCAGTGCAAAGAGGTCAGGCCGTGCAATCAGGGTTTGACTCTTGTCACAAGCCACAAACCCTGGTTTGAATATTGAGACAACCCAGGCGAGCTACAAAATATTCCCCAGCTCTCTGCTGGCCAAATTGCTCCTAAGCTGCTAAAAAGAACTGGCCAGAAAACATCCTCTCAAATTGGTTCTGCGTGAATCAGGCTGATGAGCTCCCCAAAACTCTGCAACAAAGTGCTCTGCCCATGGAGCCTGGAGGGAAGCAGACACCAGCCTGTCTGATTCATGGCTCGACTCGGGGAACGTTTAGTGGAGCTTCATTTCCAGATGGGCATTTCTACTCATTAATTAACGAGACGAAGCCATAATTCATTGATGGAAACCCGAACACTTTGTTTTTATCTTAATCTGTTCCAAAGAGTTGTTTGAGTTATTCAGAAAACACAGCCAGGACAGGTTTGGAAGTAGCTGAGTTTGCAGGATTTAAAAGATGTTGAAAATAGCAAAACAAAGGCAAAATGTTTACAAGTTCACTCCAGAATAAACCAGAAACGTGACAGATAAAATCCCTCAGAAAAGACGAAGCAGCAAAATGAACAATTTCACAGAATCAGAGAACTGTCAAGGCTGGAAAAGACCCCTGAGATCGTCAAGTCCATCCAGGGCAAAGCCAAACCAGATGAGGACAGGGAAATACAACTTCACCACTGAAAAAGACAAGAAATGAAGAGAAACAGAAGGCTGAAACATTCAGTGAGGTCTTAAAGAAAACTGCAAGCAGCCTGACTAATTAACTTTGATGAGCTTAAAAATGCAGGGCAGAACTGGGAACGAAGAGGTTATTTAAATAGTTTTCCATGTATTCAGATCTTTCAACCTGATGCAAATCACCCTGGCCTACCTGAATTCCTGGAGGGAAGCGATGAGCAACTGAAAATTATCTTTAAAGGACAGCCAGAGTAGAGCAAAAGTTCTACAGAGGTGTAGAAGTAAAACTTGAGGGAAGACCGGGAGAGAGGCAGGAGCAAGAGGTGAGGAAAAATCAGCATTACTGACTCAGATTTGTCCCTTTGGAGCCTGAAATGCAGAATTAAAGCTGAAACACAGATGGATGGGAGATGCAGTGACAAAAGAGTAAAACCTTCCCACGGCGATGAGGACAGGAAAAAGTACAACTACAAATGGGAAATACCTGGCCGAGAGCAAGGCCAGGAGGAGGAAAAGCCAAAGGACTTCTCCCAAACCAAGCACTCCCCCTTCAGTGATGATGCAGAGGATCCAAGTTCCCCCCTGGATGCCTGAACAGGGGCACGTGCAAGGTCATCCCTCGGGGACGTGGCAGCCTCGGTGGCCACAGTTTCAGGTTCGACACCTGAAGATGAATTGTGGGCAACCAAGGAGAAACCTCAGAGAGAAGATTTTCAACGATGAGACAGGGGGGCTGCAGAACTCAGTTTTGCCAGCATCAGCCTGTTCTGCGCTGAGGGGAGACAACAGAGCGGCCCAGAGATGTTTTCAGGATGAGCAGTTTTCTGCTAACGCTGCAGGTTTGAGACCACTCGACCAACTTCTGTCTCCACTGCTCATAAATCTTCTGGACAGCAGCACCTCACTGCACAGCAGCAATCGGGGGCTTCTGAGCGGGCAGGGAATTTACTCAGAGGGAGGGTGGGCAGGCCCTGGCACAGGGTGCCCAGAGCAGCTGTGGCTGCCCCTGGATCCCTGGCAGTGCCCAAGGCCAGGCTGGACACTGAGGCTTGGAGCAGCCTGGGACAGTGGAAGGTGTCCCTGCCCATGGCAGGGGGTGGGATGGGATGGGCTTGGAGGCCCCAAATCATGCTCCTCGCCCCCAAGCAAGGCTGCCCAGTGCTCCACAAGCCAGCACAAGCCCCGTCCCTCATCACCAGGCTGTTTACAGAGAGGTCCAGCTTCAGCACACGAGAGCCCCGGCCGTGCCCGGCGCTCTGTGCCGTCTCCATTACACGTGTCAGCCCACAGCCATTCCATGGATCCCTTCCAGGCGCAGGAACGCGGGGGTGGTTTTTTTTTCCCCCCCTGCTATCGGTGTCCACAGCCCCGCTATAAAAAGCACCTCGCATCTCGTACCCGAGCCGGGCACGCAGGATTTCTCCTCGGCGTTCCTTCCCGGCAGGATCCGGGCACGGGCCGTGGGTGGCTCTGCTCGAACGTTCGGAGAGCCAGATCGTGCGCTGCCCTCGGAGCCCCGGGATGCCGGGCAGCCAGAAGGGGCTGGCTGGGGAATGGAAGAGCCTCCAGCCAAGCACGGGCCACTGGAGCACCCTGGCTTGCGCACGGAGCGCGTGTGACGAGTTACAGCGCCGGCGATGAGAACCCCAATTATCACGGGCCTGTTATTTATTTGTCTGCTCGCTCGAAATTTATGGGGGGACGGGGGGGGACAAGGGGGAAAAAAAAATAAAATCCTTCAACGTTTACAAGGAAGCAATTAGGGCAGCAAATGGATTATTTCTCTTTAAACCTATGAGAAAAATGCTCAGTGCATATTTCCTCTCTAATTTGTCTGCACTCAAGGAGCTATTTTTGGAAGTCTCCCTAGACTGTATTGTAGCACCACATGTACCGTAATGGCATTTTAATTAGCCCAGAGAGCTGGAAGATGCACTCTGCATCCGAAAGAGAAGCAGCCTAACAAAATGAGAGCATCCTTCTCCTCCCTTCTCGGAGATTTACAGCAGCTATCAAGCCCAAATACCAATTATGGCTTCGACTGGAACCGACTGCGACTGCTATAAAAACCCAGCGCGCCGCCCCGGCCCGCGGAACTCCACGCAAACAAACCCGGGATTTAAGCACTATTTACTCATCCTCTAAAGGTGGATGGCAAAAATAAAAGCGCTGCAGCCACGCACGGGCAGAACGGGGGACAGGAGGAGGGGAGACAAGTGAAAAAGAGATGGATCTGTTAGAGTTTGAAGGAAAGTTAATCCAATCCCGTTCATACCGGGGTTGTTTTGGGGGGATTTTTTTAACTATTAGGATTACTACAGCTAATATTGAAGTGAGCCGCCTTGCCTTGCCAGGGAGTGACACCGTGCATCACCATCACCAGGATGGGCTGGTATATATATATTTAATTTGCCTTCATTCTGGCTCCTCGCTGTGGATGCAGTAGAAAGTAGGTCAGGCTGGTGGCTTCCTCCGTTCTGCAAGAGGCTGGCACACCTGGAACAGCAACCCTCCCTCAAGCCCCTGACAATCCGGACTGCTCCCGAGACATTCCAGAGTCCAGACATCCAGATATCAGTTCTACTGAAGCCAGGAGCCCACCCCAGCACTCAGCACCTCTCTAGAGAGAACCAGGATGGGGCTCAAGCTTTCTTTTGCATTAGAATCCATACAAATACCTCACAAGAACCTGGAGGTACTCAGGTGTAACATCTACAAGAGTTTGGTACTGCTCTCCTACCCTGGACCTTGTAAAGATAAATCCAGCAGGTCACAGTTTGGTTAACATCAAGGTAAAAGCATAAAAGGAAAAATAAAAAAGTTCAAGGCCGGGTTGGAAGGAGCTCTGAGCAACCTCAGCCAGCGAGAGGCACCCTGGCCGTGGCAGTGGTTTGGAACTGGATGGTCTTTAAGGTCCCTTCCGACCCAAACCCTCCTGGGATTCTAACGCTCGGCAGCTGCCAGCACAAAAAGCAACCTTGAATTTATTACTAGGAAGTTGCCCTAGGAGCCAAAATACCTAAGAAGCGTTTAAACAGGAACTGTGGTCCTCAAGGCGCCGGCAGGCTGGTACCCAAATGACAAGGCACCGCTTTGGAAATGCCAGCCCCTGGAAGCATTGTGTTCCACTTCCCATGCCATTATTTTCCTTAATTCTCTGCAGCGGGAGGATAAAGCAACTCCTACCAAACATGACAATCTCCAGCCTCCTCAGCAGACTCGGATGACTTCACCCGCACCCAGCTGAGGAGATGTGTCACTCTGGAAATCCACGGGAATAAAATAATCCTGCGCGCGTAAACGCAGAGGCTCGGAGCAGCCCGCCCGCCCCACCGGAGAGGTTAATGCTCCCTGGCACAGTTACAGCCAGGAGGAGGAGCTGCCCGCTCCAGGGGATTTGATTCCCTTCCCCTTTGGGCGAGGAAAGCCAGAACCCCCCCGCAGCCAGCCTTCCCGCTGCCCCCCAGCAAAGAAAGCGGGGAAGGAAAAATAAAACACCTTAAAGGAGGAGAATGTACACCACATTTTCGATGCCTCTTTTTTCCTGCCAAGTGAAAAAAACCTCACGTATTTAATGCTGGTTTCCATTCCGCTTTTCTGTAACCTGTTTCAAAATCGGCTCATTTGGTCCATAGGAAATAACTATGGAAAGCCAGGTGTTACACACCTGAAGTAACAACACCCTGATCACCCGTGGCGCCTCGGACGCCCAGGATGGCTCAGGAGAGGAATCCCAAGGAATCCTCCTGCTCCCATCCGGCACCCCACACCCACCTGGCAGACACAGCCTCCCGCAGAGGTGCAGGGGCCCGTGGAGCAGCGGTGTCCTGACCATTCCCGAAGGAGCTCCGACCCCGTGGCAGGAGCCGCAGTCCGGTCCCTGGGCGCTCTGCTGCCGGCCAGTCCCGGCCCGTTTGGCCTCTCCGGTGTCAGCAAAGGCTGAGCTCTGGTTTCCCCTCGCAGGCGCCGCCCCCGGAGTGACATTCCCAGGCATGGGGCTGTGACATTCCCAGGCATGGGGCTGTGACATTGCCAGGCACGGGGCCGTGTCCCAGACCCGGCTCTATTTCAGGCCGAGCCCTGTCCCGCAGTCTCTCTCCTGGGGACAACGCCAGAAGGCCTCTGCTGGTGGCCATCCCGCACCTCCTGCTGCCCAGAGCGAAGCACACCCTGACACACGGCTCAGGGCTTCCACTGCCACCATTCCCGGTGTCCCCGGGGCGCTGGGAGACTCGGGGTGGGATCCGCAGGATCCACCCCGTCCCGATGTCCCATCGGTGCCCGGCGAGGTGCTGCCCGCAGGATCAGCCTGGCGCTCTGCACAGCACCTCCCCGCTATCCCAGCCTTATCCCACGGAGAGCCAACCAGGACCGACACCGGGCAGCAGGAGAAGCATCCCTGTCTGCCTGCTCCTGACATCATTTCCTTATCACGGGGCTGGAGCCCCTCTGCTCTGGAGCCAGCCTGGGAGAGCTGGGGAAGGGAAGGGAAGGCTCCGGGGAGAGCTCAGAGCCCCTTCCAGTGCCTGAAGGGGCTCCAGGAGAGCTGGAGAGGGACTGGGGACAAGGCATGGAGGGACAGGACAAAGGGAATGGCTTCCCACTGCCAAAGGGCAGGGATGGATGGGATATTGGGAAGGAATTGTTGGCTGTGAGGGTGGGGAGGCCCTGGCACAGGGTGCCCAGAGAAGCTGTGGCTGCCCCTGGATCCCTGGACACTGGGGCTTGGAGCAGCCTGGGACAGTGGGAGGTGTCCCTGCCCATGGCACAGGGAGTGGAATGGGATGAGCTCTAAAGTCCCTCCCAACCCAACCCACCCTGGGATTCTGTGACTCCATAATACCTGCTGTTATCTGCCAGCTTTAGATTGTCTGCACACATCATCTTCATGTCAATTATGTACAGATTTCTAAAATTTGGACTTCAGATATTTTTAAATCCCGGATTAAAAAAAAAAACAGACTCCCATTTCAAAGCATCTAAAAGTAGATTCCACTTTCACAGACTTGGTGGAACAGCAATTTCCCCACTTGCGACGAAGGAGCCGAGACTCCGCTGTTCATGACTATAAATATATTCATAGATATTTTCCCTGGCACAAAGCACTTCAGTTTTAAAGGCAAGAGATTCATCAACTCTTCTGGAGAGCTTCATCCTTTTGCTGCTTTGATTCTGTCAGTGAGCACACGCTCCTGGCAGGAGTGGAGGAGGGCACAATCTGCCACCATCTGCAGGGTGCAATCCATCTGAAAAGGTGACTGTCCTCAAGAAATTAGCATAGTCCAAGCATTTAACTTCACTCTGGAATATTATGTTCAAACCAACAGGCTCTCTCCAGAGCCATTCTGCAAAATGTTCCTGCTCCCTGCGTGGTGCTGGGTTCTTCTTTTTTTTTTTTTTTAAGTTTTAATGCAGCCTTTTAACAAAAGCGGATGAAATTTCCCATCTTTCCGGGGAGGCGAACGGGGCGAAGGAGGCAGGATTCCGCCCTGCCAGTTAAACGTTTCTCCGGGAGATCAGCGTTATCAAAGCGAGGCGTTTAATGCTTTCCGAGACAGGTCCCGAAGCCAGAACCCGGGCCCGGCGGGGAGAGCCGGCACCCCGGGAGCCGCGGGAGAGGTGCTGCTGGCACGGGGCCGCTCCCCGGGCACCCGCGGCACCGAATCCCCGCCGCGGAGCCGTGCCCCCCTCCGATCCAAACCCGCACCCCGGCACGTTGCTTCAGGACTGATCGCCGGCACGGGAACGAGGCAAGGAAAGAGGGGGGATAAAAAAAAAAAGAAAAAAAGCACCTTGAAATCGTCTGCAATTGTCAGCGGCGGGAGGGAGGCGAAGCACGTCTTGGAGGCACGAGAGGAGGTTCAATAACCTGCTTAGTTTTCCCTTCTCTCCGCATGAATACACCGTCGGGAAGAGATCCAGCTGAAAGATAGCCTGGCTCTTCCACAGGATAAGGCGAGGCTCCGGCTCCGGCTCCTGCCCACGTGCTCACGGGACACGACGCTCAAGCTAATGAGATGCCACGGGAAGAAGACGCTTCCCTCCTTGCAGGAGGGAACAAACTGGCTGTGATGGGAAGCAAAGAGCGTGGATTGCCTTCCGGCCCCGTGGTTGGCCAGCACACGTGCTAAACGAGACCGATCCACGCAAGTGATGGATCTGGGAAGGTTTAGGTTGGATACCAGGTTGGGTATCAGGGAAAGGTTCTTCCCCCAGAGGGTGCTGGGCACTGCCCAGGCTCCCCAGGGAATGGGCACGGCCCCGAGGCTGCCAGAGCTCCAGGAGAGTTTGGGCACCGCTGCCAGGGATGCCCACGGTGGGGTTGTTGGGGTGTCTGTGCAGGGCCAACAGCAGGACCTTGTGATCCTTGTGGGTCCCTTCCAGCTCTGGAGATTCCATGATTCTATGAACTATTTCCAATGCAGGCTGCATCCAAAGGTTCTGATCCTTTCCAGTGCAGGAAAGGGGAGCGAGGACACTTACTCAGCAACCCATTACACTCACGCTAATCCAGGCAAAATTCCTGGATGCAGCAGAGGGCAGGGAGAACAGAGGCAAAGGGAACTGAGGCTTGGAGCCCTCCCTGGACACTGCTGGCATCAGGAACCATCCAGGATTTCACAAGTAAGCAGATGCCTTCTGGCCTTAGGAGCTCCCTGAGCACATGGCAGAATTGGAAAGAGCAGAGGGAAAAAAAAGGGGGAATTTTTCATCGAGGAAAATAAACACGGAGACGTGGAAACAGATCGGGCCTTGGGTTTGACGGAGCTGAGGGTCCCAGGTGCCTGTCAGGCTCCAAAGGCTTCCAGCCCCAACCTTTCCCAGTGCCCCATCATCCTTTCTGCTACACTCACCGTCTCTCAGGGTGCAAAACTCATCCTCACATGCAATACCACATCCAAGCCTGTAACAGCATCAAATCTGTGGCTCACCAGGGAAAAACCCTTTTGGCCTAACATTTCAAGGATCACAGACCAGCTGCCCGTGCTCACGAGCAGCCTGAACTGCAAGTCACCCTACGCCTGTCAAAGACGACAGTGACACGTTTGAGTGCCACCCTCGCTCTCAGACGGGGAGGAGGACGAGGTTTCTCCTTGCTTCGCTCAGATTTCAAGCGGGCGCACGTAAAAATTGAGTAAGTTTGTGTACCAAGTTTGGACCAAAAGTTACCGGCGCCCAGAAATCCAAATCCTGTCCCAACACGTTGATTCAGGGTGCTCCAAACAAAACTGGAGATAGCGCTCGGTCAAAACCAAAACCATCGGTTCAACAATCCCGGGAGCACACAAACAAACAGCAATTAAACCAATCATGCAATTAAAACCAGTCATGTCCAGAGCGCCCGTATTCCAAACTTCAGCTCTGGCTCTTCACCCTCAAAAGAAACAAACCCACCCACAAGTGCCAAGCACCAAAGGCTGCTTTTAACTAAAGAACGTGGAGTCATTCATCAAAGAGACTGTTTTGCTTTAAAATACTCACACCAAGTGTTTCTGTGGGAATTACTGCCCTCACGTTAGAGCCATGAAGAAGTTGGACACTTCCTACAGAGAGTTCTCGATGGAGACCACCAAATCCCAACCCAAAGGACAGCTCCCAGCACCTATCCTCAGCACCTGCTCTGTTTCATCCTGATGATGGGAAGCAGCAGAAAGCTCCAACAGAGGAAAACCTCACCGATGCCACCTGAAAGGCACAATCCCCAACTCCCTCGCGCTCAAAAATCCCCTTTATCCTGGTTCTACGGCACGTAAGGGGTTAACACAAGCTGAAATGCTCATGCAATGCATAATGGGTTTTCCTTACCACAACGGATCATTATTCCATGGCGATCTAATATAGTAATAGTAGATAATACCAGTAATATGGATTTGCTTTAGTAAAAGCATTTGAAATTGCATTAAACACAGGAACACGAGAATGGCACGTTTTGAAACGGATATTTCTAATTCCCGGTGTGCAGAGGAGCCACTCCTGTTCCCAAGCCAAGGAGAAGCAAGTCCCTCTTACTGCGAGGCCAATCCCAAATCTGGGCATCACAGAAAAGGCTGGAAAGGCCCTCCGAGATCATCGAGTCCAACCCCCGGCTCAGCACCACCGCCAAACCTCGTCCCCAAGTGCTGCACCCCACGTGCCTTTTGAACTCTTCCAGGGATGCTGCCCTGGGCGTGCTGCCTTCATTTCAGGGAAGGCATTTTCCCCAGTATCCAACCAGACACTCCCCTGATGCCACTTGAGGTCATTCCCTCTCCTCCTGTCCCTGTTCCCTGGGAGCAGAGCCTGACCCCCCCGGCTGCCCCCTCCTGTCAGGGACTTGTGCAGAGCCACAAGGGCCCCCCTGAGCCTCCTTTTCTCCAGGCTGAGCCCCTTTCCCAGCTCCCTCAGGAATTCTCCAGCCCCATCCCCAGCTCCGTTCCCTTCCCTGGCCACACTCTGGCCCCTCAGTGTCCCTCTTTTTGTGGGGGACCAAAACTGAACCCACTGGATCCAAGGCGCAGCCTCAACGCTGGACCTTGTGCATGTTCAAAATAACGTGACAAAGAGGAGAAAAGAAATGAAAAAGCATTTAAATGAGTATTACTGCCTGTTCCTTTAGGGCACAGAACTTTTACCCACAAGGTGCAGCCTTCACAGGGGGCTAAACAGCACCAAACACCTCATGGGCTGCACTTTGATAATGCCACGGCTGCCCGGATTGCTCCGGGTCTGTCTGGAGACAGCCTTCACAGGGAATCAGGAATCTCAGGAGCTGCAACACCTCAGAGGGGACCTTTGAGTCCCTGAGGATCTCCCTGAGTGAGCAGTCAGCATGATGAAAAACTTTTTGTGTGTTACAAAAGGAAACAAATGTTCTAAAAAGTACTGGCAGAGGTCTCCACATGGAATTGTGAGTATGGTTTGGGTTGGAGGGACCTTAAAGCTCATCCCATTCCACCCCTGCCATGGGGCAGGGACACCTCCCACTGTCCCAGGCTGCTCCAAGCCCCAGTGTCCAGCCTGGCCTTGGGCACTGCCAGGGATCCAGGGGCAGCCACAGCTGCTCTGGGCACCCTGTGCCAGGGCCTCACCACCCTCACAGGGAACAATTCCTTCCCAATATCTCATCCATCCCTGCCCTCTGGCAGTGGGAAGCCATTCCCTGGGTCCTGTCCCTCCATCCCTTGTCCCCAGTCCCTCGCCAGCTCTCCTGGAGCCCCTTTAGGCCCTGGAAGGGGCTCTGAGCTCTCCCTGGAGCCTTCCCTTCTCCAGGTGAGCACCCCCAGCTCTCCCAGCCTGGCTCCAGAGCAGAGGGGCTCCAGCCCTGGGAGCGCTTGACAATCCCATGCCCCAGCACGAGCAGGGAATTAAACCCCACAGCTAAATGCAGCGAGGGCCCAGAGCTGCAGGCAGCACCATCAGCCCACCTGCACCACCAGCAGCACCAAGAAGCGCCACTGCTCTTGGTGAGCAAAAAAATGCATGGGGAAAAAAAAGAAAAAGCCTCGATTTTTCATTTTAGCTCATTCCTGTGTCGTTATGTTGGTTTCTGCTTCATCACTGCAAGTAGGAAAGTGTAAATTAAGACACTTGGGTTTACTACTTAAGTTACTCCTTAAGGCACCATTTACTCAGAAGTAGTCAGACAAAAAAGGGATGATTTCAGGTTTTGTTTTCTCATTGTTTTTACGGGTTTCTTCTTAATCTGGACTTATTTCTCTCCCATTTCTCGCCTTAAAGCCATGCCTCCCACAGCCTTCTGTGTGCCCCGACCAAAATCCAGCTGGCACCTCCCAGAAACCCATCAGAATTCCTTTAGAGCCTCCGCAGCCAAAAGGTCCCTGCTTATCGTGGGAGGGGAAAAACATTGCAAACAAGATGACCAGCAAATGGGGGAGTGGGCCCCACATAATAAATCAGAACGTACTGGGCCTGGAGAAACGGAGGCAGAGTTTCCCATTCCCTAGAACCTGTGCACACCGTGAGCCTGAACCTATTATCCCACCTGGATGGCGTTTAAAATAAGAAACCACGGTGACTACAAATGTGCCGAATGGCAAATACCTCCATCAGTTTTGGCTGCATCCTCCAGTGCTTTACACCACCAGCTACTCCTGGGTTGCCTTCCTCCGGCCACCGATGGAGGATCCGCCGCTGTCCGTGGACCCACACACTGCAGTGCTGCCTTTTGCCGGCCCTGCCGACATTCCCGTCAAGCCAGCGGTGCCAATCGATGGCCTCCCCCAAAAAATCAATCCTGGCCCACATTTCAATCCCCCCCAGCGCCCAGCCAGCAGGAATTGTTCATCCTTTGTGCGCCACGAGCAAAGGAGCAGCTGAAAACACTTGACATCTGTCAATCCGGACGAGATTCCCTCGGCGCTGGGTGCTCGCTCCTGGAATTGGAAATGCATCAAGGCAGAGCTCAGCTCTGCATGAGGACTCAGCCAAACCAGAGCCTTTCACAGAGCCACAGAACATCCCGAAAGGACCTGCCAGGATCATCCAGTCCAGCTCCAGGCCCTGCACAGACACCCCAACAACCCCACCCTGGGCATCCCTGGGCATCTCCTGGAGCTCTGGCAGCTCCCATTCCCTGAGGAGCCTGGGCAGTGCCCAGCACCCTCTGGGGGAAGAACCTTTCCCTGATCTCCAGCCTCACCCTGTGGTTTGGTCCCTCTCTGCTGCACGTTAAGCCATCGAGTAATGCAAGTAAATCCTCGCTGCTTTCCCTCAAACTCCTCCTCGAAACCCGAGGCATGTCCTTGGACAGGTTTTTTTGAACATATTGTTCTCGAGCCATGGTTTAAAATTCACTGTGGCCCTGCATCACTGTCATCCTGTACTCCTGTCTCTGGCACACATGAGGCTTGACCTTTTCAGATTTACGTTCACAGCGCTCACAATCCTTGTGAGCTTTGCTACAGACAGGAAAAAAAAAATGAATTGCGAGGAATTTCTGGAATGGTGACTGGACTGCTGATGTTTCCTAAGGCAAAACGCACACTGCTTCTATTCCAGCTTCCTAATACCCTGGTAAACAAGAGAAAATTGAACGACAAAGGAACCCTAACTAGCTGGAATCTTCTGAAAGATGGAAAACAGACTTCCAGGGCTGCCCACACAAGCGAAGAAGCTTCGGCAGTCACTGTTCAAGGGTAGCACAAACAATGCTCCAAATGAAGAATGCGGCAGGGAAAAAAAACGCAGCCCAGCAGCTGGATTTCCAACTGAAGGAAGGAAAGCCAGGCACTTCCAGAAGTGTCCCACCACGTACCCAGCCTCACGCTTCTCCCTTTCCTTTGTGCTGCAGATGCCGTGCTTGTTTTCCTGGTGTCCCTAATTTATGTGGATCCCTTCCACCCAGCTGTCTCTGCACCACACAGAGCCTCAGTGTGTTCCCAGGCTGTGGGAACCCTGGCCTGGAGCAGATCTTCCTCTCCCATCCAGCCCCCAGAGGGAGGCAGGCACGCTTTTCCTAACGCATCCACCACTCACAACACACGCACAAACCCCAAAGCTCTGGATTTTAACAAGGCTTGGAGTGACAGGACGCAGGGAATGGCTTTCCACTGCCGGAGGCAGGGTCGGATGGGATTTTGGGAAGGAATTGTTGGCTGGGAGGGTGGGCAGGCCCTGGCACAGGGTGCCCAGAGCAGCTGTGGCTGCCCCTGGATCCCTGGCAGTGTCCAAGGCCAGGCTGGACGGGGCTGGGAGCAGCCTGGGACAGTGGAAGATGTCCCTGCCCATGGCACAGGAGCTGGAACTGGATGAGTTTTAAGGTCCCTCCCAACCCAAACCATTCCACGATTCAGTGATTTGCCAGCACTCCCATCCCACATGAGAGCAGAAAATGGGCTCTTGGACAAGGATGATCAGCTCTGGATAACCAGGCTCCTCCTCAGACACACAAATTCCTAAGCTCGGCTCCTGAAGGTACCACAAACTTTGGCTTCCCCACAAAACACAAAACACCCGTGCCCAATGAACCCTTTTGAGGTGGCTCCTTTTTTTAACATGGAAAATAACAGGCACAAACACAAAGGCTAAGTTCAAGGAATGGCAGCATTCCCCAAGCTACTTTCCCAGACCCCCCTACCCGGGGCCTGCCACCCTGCCAGTCACTGGTCTCTGACCAACTCATGGAATCATTACAGCTGGAAAAGACCTCTAAGAGCAAGCCCAACCATTCCCCCAGCACTGCCAGCCCCACCACTGCACTGCATCCCTCCCCAAGTGGCACACCCACAGTCCCCAATAACCTCAAAGCAAATCCATCTGCCATTTTTAACGAATGGGTGAGACCCAAAACATTTTAGATTTGATCGCCTGTTGATGTTTCCAGCACCAGGCACCAATGTGCTTGTACAACACTGTTACAGATCAGAAGCATCTGCCTCTGCTCTTAGCAATTTTCTCCCTGGAACACTCCTGCTGTGCACGCTCTATCCGTCTTGTCCACCATCAATAAAATCCACTGAACAGTGTCAGCCACCAAAACCCAGCAGAAAGGCAAAGAGAGGACAAGGAACGGAGAGCTGGCTGCAAAGGAGGCAGCTCCCGGGGCAGAGGACGTGGAATTACTGTCAGAAGGGAGACGGGCAGCACAAACTCCAGGAAAGGCGAAAAGAAGGAGCAAAATAGGACACGGGTGGTTAAAACAACACCTTCCTAGTCCTGCTTGGGGCTGAGAGCCGGGTTTCAGCACTGCTTGGGAAGCTCTGCCTGTGAAAGGGAGACTTCACAGCATCCAGAAGCCTTTGAGCAAAGCAGCCAAAGAAGTGAGAGCCACCAGCAGAGCTTTGTCCCACCCAGAGGAGGGATCACCCCGGGACCTGCCCTTCCCAAAACCAGGCAGCAGAGCAGGGCCTGGGGGTTTCTCTGGCAGTTTGGGATATGCTGTGCACACAGTCCTCTCAGTCCCTGAATGTCCTGAAAAAACACCACAGGAAGCAGAAGCAGCTCCTTGAAGTCTTCCAAGGATGGCTGATTTTTTCACCCCAAGAAATTAAAAACTGCAGCGCGCCAAGAAGAGAACGAATTGTCAGCAGGCTGCCAGGTTATTTTACTCCTTCTTAACTCGTGATTACCACCACCAACTCCATCATCTGGGGCTAAGTGGAGCTCCAGAGAGATGTGTGGGATCAGAGATTAGTTCAGACAGTTTGAATTATTCCCTCCACGCTTGGAAGGAGATGTACAAGAGAGAGGGAGTTTGGGGTGGCTTTTTTTGAGCTTGTTTGGTGTCCTCCAGCCTGGTCTGTCCTTGATTCAGCTCATTTCCACTCAAACAAACCCCAACTGTGCACGGGTAGGATCGGCCTCACGGGACACGAAGCTGTGACCGCACAGGCAGCTCCCCGGCCCCGAGTGCTGCAGACACCGGCCCCGTGCTTTGCCCCAGCTAATGGGGGGAGGGCAAAGCAGAAGCACACCAGGATGGGGGCACAGAAGTGGGGCTTTCCAGAACAGGCCCCAAACCATGTCCCCGAGTGCCACACCCACACACCTTGTCACTTCCAGGCACGGTGACCCCACCCCTGGCCTGGGCAGCCTGCTCCAGTGCCTGACCACCCTTTCAGGGAAGACATTTCTCCTGATATCCAATATCCTAAGCCTTCCCCGGCATAACTTGGGGTTGTTCCCTCTCCTCCTGTCTCTGTTCCCTGGGAGCAGAGCCCGACCCCCCCGGCTGCCCCCTCCTGTCAGGGACTTGTGCAGAGCCACAAGGGCCCCCCTGAGCCTCCTTTTCTCCAGGCTGAGCCCCTTTCCCAGCTCCCTCAGGAATTCTCCAGCCCCATCCCCAGCTCCGCTCCCTTCCCCAGACACCCCCCAGCCCCTCTGCGTCTCTCTTGTCACGAGGTTCAGAAGCGACCCCAGGACTCGAGGTGGCTCCCAGAGAGGGGGAGCTGAGCCTGGGGCAGCCCCTCAGGCCGGGTTCCTCGAACACACATCAAAAACCATGAACAAAACCCCCCGAGGCAAAGCTGGTTTCACTTCCCGGACTCCATCAGAAACACGAGCTGGCGGGTTTTACTGCGCACACACAAAAAGTTATCACCTGCCCTCAGAAGTAGACGCTCTGTACAGAAACCACCAGAAAGGGCTTGCAACGTGCAGTTTGGGAACACACAGATCCACGGGGCTCTTGTTTGCCCACGGTTTAGGGATCTCCCCTCTTAAGGAGCAGTGTGGAGCTGGTGTTCCACCCCCTGCCATGGCAGGGACACCTTCCACTGCCCCAGGCTGCTCCCAGCCCTGTCCAGCCTGGCCTTGGACACTGCCAGGGACCCAGGGGCAGCCACAGCTTCCCTGGGCCTCACCACCCTCACAGGGAACAATTTCTCCCCAATATCTCATCAAAACCTGCTCCCTCCAGCTTGAGGCAGATCCCCCTCATCCCACCACTCCATGGCTTTGTGAAAAGTCCCTCTCCAGGTTTCTTGTGAGAATCCTTCCCTTCCCCATCTTGCTCCTGCATCTCATTTCTGCCTCTGCAGATTCTGATTGAGGTAAAACAACTGTGCCTGCAGACCAGCAAGAGGATTAATTAAAACAAAATAATAATAAACAACCCCCCTCCACGTAATAGACTCCAGTACAAATTAAGACCCACATTTTAAAGTACCAGGAACAAGTCAATCAACGCTAAGTTTCTATTTCCAAAGGACGGAGAGCCTTTGCACAGCTTCTCAGAAATAAACCATTTTCATTTCAAGTCAAAGTCCCAGCTAGAAATTCTAGTCACACATACATTACCCAGAGCTCCAGGAGCGTTTGGACAACGCTCCCAGGGATGCCCAGGGTGGGGCTGTTGGGGTGCCTGTGCAGGGCCAGGAGCTGGACTGGATGATCCTCGCGGCTCCTTCCAACTCAGGATATTCTGTGATGTTCTGATTCAATTTTTCACCAGCTCCTGTCTGTCTAATCCCTGGGAAGAGCAAGGAGCCAGGCTCCAGCCTGCACTCCAAGAGCACTCCAGTGGCTCCGCTGCCGAAGGGTAAAAGGGTTCTTGAAGCATCTGCAGTTCTCAAATCAAAGGGAACGTCACTCACCAGACCAGCACAAAACACGAGGCCCTGGCCTAAGGATTCTGGGTTAATATTGACAGGCTGCAGCTCAGAAGTATCACTGAGAAGAGTGAAAGAAGAAAGAAAAACCCAACATGAAGTTGAAGAGCTCAAAAGGCGAAGAGCCCAAAAAAGTTGAGTAAATCAAAGACTCAGAAGATGGCGAAAAAAGCAGAAACATCCCAAAAAAAACTTCTAAGCGCAGTCCTAGGTTCCAGAATGACAGCATCCCGGAGCATTTAACAATTTCCACTTAAGTCAAGCTAATAGAAAGATTGAACTTTAATTTCCACCGAATTACTGCCAAAAGCTTTCCTTTAGTTGAGGATGGAAAAAGCATTCTCCCTCCTGCTTTTTCAGCTCATTCAGGATACACAGCGAGGAAAGGAGATTTGCACAAGGGCAAGGAGCGACAGCACAACAGGAATGGCCTCACGCTGGAGGAGGGCAGGGCTGGATGGGATTTTGGGAAGGAATTGTTCCCTGGGAGGGTGGGCAGGCCCTGGCACAGGCTGTCCATGGAAGCTGTGGCTGCCCCTGGATCCCTGGCAGTGTCCAAGGCGGGGCTGGACGGGGCTTGGAGCGGCCTGGGGCAGTGGAAGGCGTCCCTGACTTTTTGTGACAGGCTGCCCTTTTCTTCACTCTGGGGCCTTAACTGCAGCCATCCCCAATTTCGAAATGCAGTTGTTCACAAACCAAAGAAGGCCAGGGGCTTCACAACAAGCTGCCCTCCCGTCCCTGCAGCTGTGACCACTGAGCTTTACAGCTCCGGTAACTTGGGGGAGCAGCAGCAGCAGTCTGGGCAGGTCCCCAGCTCCTCTCTGGCTCTAGGCCCTATTCCTGAGGTCTGGGTAGCCTGGAAAAGCAGGGTTAGGATGCCAAGGATCCACGAAAGCACTGGGGGATTAAGCAGCCACTTGTCCTGCATGACGAGGTGAGTCAGAAGATGCTAGAAATCCACTTGGGTGCTTCATTAAGCAATTAGAACTCGTTAAATAACCCACAAAGCAGAGCACAACTTCTGCCCTAGGGATCCACCTGACTCCAGAGGACTCCTCTGTCCTTGTCTCCCACCCCAGCCAGGCTGAGGAAGGGCGGCTCCCTGAGGGGCTCCTGAACACCGGGGTGGGAGTGACGCTGCAGCTTGCGAAGGGTTTCTTTTGCCTCGCACAAAAGCCGTGTGTGCCGGGGGCTGCGGGGGACAAAACACAGCGACAGAGCAGGTCCCTTCTTCAAGCTGTCCTCCTGAAGCAGATGAAAACAAGAGGCTGCCTCCCAAAAGTCCCAAGAAAGGGAAGGCGCAGTTTCTACATGCACACCCCAAACACCTCCTCTGACACACCTTTAGACGGGGACAAGGGGTCAGCACGAGATTCCACACAGAGAAAAGACCTGTTTGGTAGAATCACAGAATCAAAAAAAGCCCTCTGTGATCATCAGATCCAACTGTTCCCTCAGCACTGCCGAGGCCCACCACCATATCGTGTCCCCAGGTGCCACATCCACTTGTCTTTTAAATCCCTCCAGGGACGGGGGCTCCACCACTGCCCCGGACAGCTGTGCCAGGGACTGGCCACCCTTCCCGTGAAGAAACTTTCCCTGATGTCCAACCTAAACCTACCCTGTGCAACTCGAGTCCAAGAGCCCATCTATGGAAGAGATCTGTGGGAGGCGTAAAAGCCAGCTGGGCACACGAGGGTTCTCTGCAGCGTTCAGGAAGGCTGGTTGCCCTCCAACCCCGAGTTGTCTCGGGTCTGCCATGAGCTCCCATCCCGCAAACAGGTGATGCAAGGAACTGACAAAAAGGAAAAGGTTCTTCCCCCTGAGGGAACTGGGGGGCACTGGAAGAGGCTCCCCAGGGAATGGGCACGGCTCCAAACCTGGCGGAATTCAGGGAGACTTTGGTCAGCGCTCTCAGGGGTGCACAGGGTGGGATGGTTGGGGTGTCCCCGGCAGGGACAGGGGTTGGGCTGGATGATCCCTGTGGATCCCTTCCAACTCAAGACACTCTTTGGAAACAGCTCCCTCCTGGCTAGTCTGCCTCCGAGGAGTAAAGCCAGCCAGGAACAAGATCCCCGAGTGTGGAGAAGGAGGCAGGCAGGCCTGTGAGTGTTCATTTCCATGGGGAAACTCTGAGGTTGTCCAAAACCTGCCAAAATTAACGATCGGAGAGTCCAGAGCAGGAAAAGATGGGTGGAGGGGAAAAACCCTGCATGCTCTCTAGTGTTTTATCAACATTTATTGATTTATTTTAAAAGCTGGGTGGGACACGGGGAATTAATAGACCACCATATGCCCGTGTGCTGCATCTGCTGCAGCGATTTATTCTTATAGTTCTTTTATTACCTTCTTTGGGAACTGAATGGGAGAAGGATCAGCATCCTGACACTTGGAAATTAGCTCGTTTTCACGACTGTCAGCAGGAAAGCAGGAATTAATCCTCTCATTTCAGCCTGAAAAATAGTGAGAGCAAGCCCAACGAAGAAAATAAAAATAAAAATTGTTCCTGTGTTCGTAAGAGGAGGGGGGAAAAAGTGCTTGGAAGAGCAGTGGCCTTATTATGCTGGCAAGGCTACAGCCCATGAGATCAATGTTTTGATGAGCACAAGGACTTGTGCCAGAGGGGGACGGGAAGCAGGAGAGGAGACTTCAATGGGCTGAAAGCGTGGAGAGAGGAAGAGGCAGGGAAGTGGTTTGGGAATGAACTAGGTCAGGGGTGCGTTTAGGACATGGGAGAGCAGGGACTGCCTGGACAGGGACGTGGGAGCTGGTGGGACCTCAGCCACCAGCCCTGAAGGCTGGCAGGAAAGATGAGAGGAGGGAATGTGGTGGCTCTCACCTACAAGTGAAAGGAGGATATTTAGACACGGAAAAGAAAGGAGAAGGATTTCCAGTGGACTTTGCACACAACAAGAGAAGCGCCATCTGCCCAAGGCAGGCCTCGCTGGGAGGGCTCAAAGGGAACCCACAAAACCTCAGCCAGCTCCCAGGACCAGCTCTGTATCCAGCCTGGAGACCTCTCTAAGGTACCAGAGATCTGAAGTGAAGAGCAGATAACACTCTCGTGGGGTTTGGCTGTGTTTTGGGGCTTTTTAGCACCTCTCCAAAAGCCTTCCTGCACAGCAGCAGCAGCATCAAGTCGTGTCCCACCCCAGGGCTGCGTTTGCCAACGGGATTTCTTTCCGGCCTTGCAACCCCCCTCGAGCTGGGAGCTGCATTTCGGCACTGCCTTTGCCCGGCTCGTGATCCCACGGCAGTCACGGTTTCTGGGCCAGAAAGACGATTCTGTAACAATCACAGGATTTATCGAGTTGGAAGACACCCACAAGGATCACCCAGTCCAGCGCCTGGCCCCCCGCACAGGACAACCCCAAGAATCCCACCCTGTGCCTGAGAGCGTTGTCCAAACGCTCCTGGAGAAATCTTAATTCGACTGAAATTCCTATGAAGAAAAACGAAGAAACTAAAAGTCACAACCGATTAAAGATAACCCTGCATCCCTTCACACAGAAAGACTTGCCCACGGCAACCCCGGGCACAAACCCCGTGCTCCCACACCGAAACCCCACAGATCGGTCCCCTCGAAGACGAGCCCAAGTGTGCATCCCAGGCTGGATTTATACACCCAGCATCCCGCGGGAGAGGGCTGGAAGGAAAAGAACGGCGACTTGCCACCTCTCCCTCAAACCGCAGGCTCTCCCCGCGGAGCTGCAGCCCGGACCGCCGGACCCGGCTTGGAGAGGAGCCGCTGGAAGCGGCAGCGCCCGCCCGGGCCCCGGCGTTCCAAACTGCGAACAAAGGCGCCCTTAAATGTGGTTTGATTGACGCAAATCAGGAGCTGGGCGGGTGATTCATCGCTGTCGGAGCGCGGCACCCGCACACTCCCGGCGCGGGGACGAGCCCGCGACCGCGCTCCAGCGCGAACCCGGCGCGGCCGCGCTCCGGCGCAGGCCCCTCCGGCCAAAGGGAGGGGTTATCCCCCTTCTTTTCCCCCCCCGCCGCCTCCCAGAGGCATTCCGGATTTTTTCCCGGGACAGCGGTGTGCAGCGAGCGGCCGGCTGCGCCTCCCCCCGTGTGCCGGGTGAGGTGAAGGCACGATCCCGGCGGGGCTGAGGGAGCACCCGGGGCCGCGCCCCGCCGAGTCCCTGCTCTTCGACGGACGCGTCCTGACCTTCCCGTGCCCAGCCCCAGCCTACTCCCCCTCCCCCGTCTCTCTCCACAGCAAAGGCATTCTCTCTCCCCTTTTCCTATCTCCCGAGCTTCTCCAGAGCAGGGCCGGGCTGGTTTGGGGCCGGGACACAAACGTTTTCCCCCATTTCACAAGGGGAAGAGCCCCAAACCGCGGCCCTTGTGCTGGTGCCACTCTCCCTGCGCCTGAGGAAGCTCTCCCTGCACAGGGCACCCAGGGATGTGGGATCACAGAACGGCTCAGGCTGGAAAGCAGGCTCATCCTGCAGCACGCCGCACAGGGATCCTCCCAGGCTCTCTGTCAGTCTCAGTCCAGCTTACCTAAAAGATTTACAGATCCGAGAGGAACGGCGCGGACCGCAAACGCCTCCTTCTCCCAGCTGGAAAAGAGTGGGAAGAGCTGCTGGGCCACAGGAGGGTCCCCGCCACCAGCAGCAGGCTGGTGCTGTGCTGCTGCAGCTCTCCCACCACACACAAAGAGAGCAAACAAACTTCTGCCATAATTAACTCATGCAAATGACACCATTATGTTCCTGCAAACAATTAGGAGACAAAAGAGAATGTGCAAAGATCCTGCCAACACCACAAAATAAACTGAAGACATTGTTCCGTACTAATTTTCTCATAAACCATTTCGAGACAAACGTGACTGTAGGTAAGAAAATTCCAAGGGCCATGACTTCTGAGGCCACTCTTCAATCCAAGGAGCACCTGGGCGTGGAAAAGCGGATTTCAGTGGATCAGCGGGGGAAAAGGGTGTCAAGATCTGCCCGGTGGCTTGCACCAAACCTCTGCTCCTCAGCCTTCAGCTCTGCCAGCACAACAAGCCATGCCAAAGCCTCTGGATCCTGAGCTGGCTTTGCTGGAACAAAGCTCCTGAGCTTCCCAGAGAGAAGTCAGAAATTACTTCAACATCTCTGCACTACCGCAGCTGGAGCAGCCTAAGGAGAAGTCATTCTGACAGCTCCAGCATCTCAGAACTAAACTCCTGAGGGTGAAAACAGAGAGGGAGGGAGCAGAACACAAGGAGAGATTTCTCAGAAACACATTACCATGGAAGAGCGAAGCACACAGAGTTTAATCCCTCAGCACTGCAGTTGTCACCCCTCCTCAGGTTCTGGCTTAGTCATCGTTGAAAAAAAAACAACCCCAAACACGGCTCAAAGACAAAACCCTGCTGAAGCTCAGCAGTGCCCAGGCGGCCGTGGCAGGAGTTTTGCCCCCGGCACTGCCGCCCAGGAATCTGGCAGGATGTGCCTTCAGCTGTGCTCTCCAAACAACAGATCACCTCTTGTTCCGCCGGCCAAGCGGGGAGAGGAAGGGATTCTGCAGGCAGGACCCTACAAGCAGCTGCCTGCGAGAGTCAACAGCTGGAAGCTGAGGCAAATCGTTTTAAAAATAGAGAGGGGCAGCAGGAGCTCAACACGTGAAGAGCAGGACGAGGTGACAGACAAGAGCAAATACTTTCATTTACAGGATAAATTTCTATAGCTCTCAGGGCTTGGGGCTTAGGAAACCGTCAGCGTGACTAACATCTTTAGGAAGTCCAGAAATGAAATCTTGCCTTGTTTTTGGCTTAATGCAGGAAATCAGCTTTAATGACAACCTACAGTTAGCTCTGGAGTAATTTTCTTTCTGCTTCATTGACATACATGACAAGACTTTGTTAGCAGGGCTAAAATTAAAAACAAAACATTTTTCCCAGCTGCACAGAATGCTTAATGCACACACTGACACCTCAAGAAAAGAGACCAAAAAAATTATTTCAAAGCAATTCCATCACCTTTTCACATTTCAGCTCTTCCTGGTATTTTACATCAGAAGTTTTGCACTTTGCACGACCACAACCACAGACTTTTCCTCGTCAGGAATAACCACAGTCCAACTTGTTTTCATGGAATCCCAGAATGGTTTGGGTTGGAAGGGACCTCAAAGCTCATCTTGTTCCATGGGCAGGGACACCTTCCACTAGCCCAGGGTGCTCCAAGCCCCGTCCAGCCTGGCCTGGGACACTGCCAGGGATCCAGGCCTCGCCACCCTCAATGTACAAAACCCTTCTTTTTTTATATCTGATCTAAATCGATCCTTTTAGCTTAAATCCCTTGCCCCTTGTGCTATCAGTATCTTACATATCCTGTATTCTTCAGCTGTGTTAAGCCTTGTGATGTAAGCATTCAAAAACTTCAAGTTCACGAGGAATCACCTCAAATTACGCTCTGTTAAAAAAGAATCAAGTCATTTTAAAAGAATTTTTAGAAAGCAAAGGTTTTAAAAGTTAAATGGTTCTAGGCCACTGAACTAGTTTGCTGTTTGGTACCCAGTAATCCTTCCACAACTTTCCAAGTGGAAGCAGCAGCTCCCAAAGGTTTCATCCTGCCAGGCATCCCTCAAACCTGGTGCGGTTTTTGAAATCTTTCTGCACGCTGTTCCCTAAAACGTTCCCTAAAAAAAAATGTTCTTACAGGAACCTTTCATCTATTCAGATGCTTCTTCTAATGATAGGACTTGGGATTGTGTGAAATCCTAAAAATACTGAGAACAATTCAGGATCTGTGTTGCCCAATGGGATTGGGTGGTGAGGCACTGTCAGAGGCTTCCCAGGGAAACCGTGGCTGCTCCATCCCTGGCAGTGTCCAAGGCCAGGCTGGATGGAATTTGGAGCACCCTGGGACAGTGGAAGGTGTCCCTGCCCACGGCAGGGGTGGAATGGGATGAGCTTTAAGATCCCTTCCAACTCAAACCCAGTCTGGGATTGCCATATCTGGTTTTTATCATTCTTGTCATATGGGTAATTTCCAATTACCCAATCTGCAGCAGAAATATGGATTGGGTTTTGCTTTCTTTTGGAAATTTTAAGCAGAGGCGATGGTTGAAAAGCTTCAGAGAACAAGAAAAATTAAAAAAAAAAAACTAAAATATTTAGCTTGCGCCCCTCTGTCCAGCACTAGAGAAGAGAAAGGAGAGGGAGGAGACAAAGAGTAAGGAATTATGATCGTGGGAAGAAAATTTGGTTTTGCTAAGCTGTCAGAATGCTGCCGCCGAGAGAAGTGACCCAAGGAAGTGATCCTGCAGCACAGCAAACCTCTCCCAGGACTCCCCAGTCCAACTCCAGCTGAAACACTCACGAGAAACCTCCGTTATGGTAAAAAACCCAAATCCCAGTTTCCAGGAGGTCAGCAAGAGCGGAGTCCTGGACGTGGTCAGCAGTGCTTCGCCTGGAAGTCCAGCTCAGGGCACGATGGAGGAGCAGGCCCTTGGTGCCTGTGTAATGAGGGACCGGGCCACGAGGGGAACACGGGATGAAGCCACTAAAGCCCAGGGATCGCCGCGGGTGCCGTTCCCTCAAGGCTGCAGTTCCTCGACTCTGCTCTGCCTTGTGCTCGGTGCCGGTTTGTTTGTTCGTCCTGTGCCTGCTCCGTCTGATTAACAGCACGTCAGTCACCCAAATAAAGCAAATATTGCTGCCACCGAGCAGGAGCTGCCTGCAGAGCTGACCCCGGCCGTGTTCCTGACACGTGGGGCTTTGACTGCGGCTCAGAGAATCGCCAACTCCAAATATTTACTGTAAAACTGCAAGGAATTTTCTAGATGCGTCAGGGATGTGATTCCTGGAGGGCCTTGGCTGACCAATCATTTACATCCCTTGGGTACCAGTTTGGCATTTAGGGGAAGGACAGAGCTGGGGGTGCTCACCTGGAGGAGAGAACAATCCAGGGAGAGCTCAGAGCCCCTTCCAGTGCCTAGAGGGGCTCCAGGAGAGCTGGAGAGGGACTGGGGACAAGGGTTGCAGGGGCAGGACAAGGGGAATGGCTTTAAGCTGAAAGAGGGTAGATTTAGGTGGGATATTGGGAAGGAATTGTTGGCTGTGAGGGTGGGCAGGCCCTGGCACAGGGTGCCCAGAGCAGCTGTGGCTGCCCCTGGATCCCTGGCAGTGCCCAAGGCCAGGCTGGACAGGGCCTGGAGCACCCTGAACTAGTGGAAGGTGTCCCTGCCCGTGGCAGGGCGAGGAACGGGACGAGCTTTAACGTCCCTTGCCACCCAGGCTATTCCATAATTCCCTGAAACTCAGAACAGCAGAGACCCAGGTACGGAAGGGGCGCGTTCCCAAAAAACTCCCCGAGGAGCAGGGAGCCCCTCAGCCCCTGCTGTGCCCGCGCTGGGAATCGCCGCCCGTTTGCTGAGCAGCCCTGCCCGCCGGGAGGACGCCGAGGGCCCGGAGCCGGCCCCGGGAGGAGGCTCGGGAGCTATTTATAGCAGCTCAAGGTGTGCGCGCCGCCGCCGCCGCCGCTGCAGACGGCGAGCAGCTTGTTTTCCCAGGAATTGATCTGCACGGGCGGATTATATAAACAGTTGTTTCTCGCTCATTTCCACACCGCCGGCATCTCCCGGGGTAAAAACGTGCCTGTCAATACAGCAGCTGCTCGCAGGCAGCGGAGCTGGCAGCAGCTGCGGCGCCTCGAGCTGGGAATTCTAGGTGAGTTCGGGAAAGATGTTCCAAAAATACAGCTGCGAAGCCGTCACGTGCAGCTGGATGCAGGCAGAGGAGAGCCATCATCTCCTTCCACGCTATGCTGCCGCTGTCTGAAAAACCCCAAAGCCAATTTTCTCCGTTTCACTCACCATAAATCCTCGTTTAAGCCTATCTGCACGAGTCTTTTGGACGATTTCGATGGGAAGCTCCATATCCAGCCTCCGTTTTGGGGAAAGCCAGTGCAATTTCTTTGAAGGCTATTCCTTCTACTTCAGTGGTTATTTGCTCCTGCCCCACAGCATTCTCCAATGATTTTATCAGAGCAAATAGAGGCTGGGGAGCTGCTATAAACAGGTAGAGAAGCAATAACCACACGTGTGAGCGCTTTGCTTTATCTGGCATCACCCAGGGCACACCTCATCTCTTTCAGGTTAATCAGATTTTCAGAGCAGGACCCAAAAGCTGCAGTTTAACTCCATGGTATGAGGAATGTTCCCTGCACAGAGATTCCTTATCGCTCTTCCATTTTAAAATTTAATGACAAACTGGAGGAGAGAGCCAGGGCTGCAGCCCGGTTGCTGCACACGCAGAGCTCGGGGCCCTGAAACTCGCTTTCATCTACGGCAGAAGCCACTGGAAGAGAGGGGGGAAACCACCAGCCAGCCTTTGTTTTCCCCTCAGTGATGCGCCCAGGTTCATTCTGCTGGCTGTGCATTGCAAAACCAGCGCTCACCTGAAGGGCTGCCGGGCTGTTGAGCAACGAGCTCCGACCTCTGTCGCAACGGCAGAAGTTAATACTGAGCAGTCGCTGCTGGACAAAATCCACCTCCTCCAGCTGAGGCAGCAGTGCATCACGTTAGGGATCCCAAGGCTGCACCTGAGCAGCTGCTTTAAAACCCAGAGGAGCTCAGCCGACACTGAAACAGCAGAGCCACCCCAGCAGAAATCCCTAAACATCCGTTACTGCACCCTGCGAGCCTGGGAGAGCCTTCCCAAAGAGTCACAAACCCCTCGATCTCCAGGCTAACACACCCCACACGCGTTCTGCTGCAGCCTCAGCGGGTGGGAAGGCATTTCCCTCCTCACATCTTAACAAGAAGGAGACCTGTTTTCATTCCTTTAGACGTTAAAAAGGCAAGCTCGAGTCAGCCCTGGCCGAACGAATAAACACAAAATATGGTGTTTAACCTGTCCTCACTGCTGGCTGCTGCCCCTCTCTGGGGATGGAGACAAGGTCATGGAATCACAGAACGGTTTGGGTTGGAAGGGACCTTTAGGATCATCTCATTCCAACCCTCCTGCCACGGACGGGGATGCCACCCAGATGCTGGTTTCTGCCCAGGACACGCACATATGTGCACATATCCATATTCTATGTGTGCTTTGGACATACAAGCACATTTAATGCCAGTAGGAATTCCCATCTATCATGGAAACCCCATTAGCCACCGCTGCTGCTTCCATTCTGACAGATGCCTGTGCTTTCTGCATGGGCCTGGAGCAGTGGGATAAGGAGGAAAGGCTTCCCACTGACACAGGGCAGGGTTAGCTGGGATACTGGGAAGGAACTGTTCCCTGGGAGGGCGGGGAGGCCCTGGCACAGGGTGCCCAGAGAAGCCGGGGCTGCCCCTGGATCCCTGGCAGTGCCCAAGGCCAGGCTGGACACTGGGGCTTGGAGCAGCCTGGGACAGTGGGAGGTGTCCCTGCCCGTGGCAGGGGGGGCACTGGATGAGCTTTGAGGTCCTTTCCACCCCAAACCAATCTGGGATGCTGTGCCCCACAATGACAGATGTGCAGTACTGGTATCCCTAACAGTCACCTGGAATATGTGGACCCAAGCCCTTGTTTACCAAGGCAGAGACTTACCCGGTGCTAATTCTCCGCTGTACTGCTGACTGACCTTACACTCTGCATCCGGACACTTAACACGAGGCAAGACGCTGGAAAAGCTGGAGTGTGGGGGGAAGGGGGCAAGGGCATGGAAGCAAGCCCTCCCTCCCAGTGTGGATGCCACCAGACAGCAGCTCCCCTGAGCTCCCTTGTCTTTTTAAGGGAAGATTACAGAGGTTTAGAAAGCAGCAGCTGCCTTGGGGTGAGATGTGAAACAATCAGCTTGACTCCGTGCCATGCCCCAGCTCGCAGAGAAAACATCATTTGCAGCAGTGGCAGCGAGCCTGCAGGTGAGTGCAGCCCAAAGAACTGCTGTTTGGGAAAAAAATCCCCAAATACCGCCGGGTTAGCAGCGGAGATAATGGCATTTCACTCCGCAGGTTCCATCCACTGTGAAATCTGGGGAAAAGACATTCCACACGTACACTACCTGCTGCCTGAAACCAGCACCAAAATCTCCTCCTGTGCCAGCAGGCTCTGTGTCCAGGATGTTAATTAGTGCTCCTTTCCCTCCTGCCACGGGACGAGGGCCAGGTAAAAGCTCGGCACAAGTCAGTGTGATTAATCTGCCGAATGTGTGATTGGCTGCCCGTCACGGAGGAGGCCCACGGTTAATTCACAGCTCCAGAAGACACAAACACATTTCAAGCCTTCCTGAAGCCAGCCGGCATCAGCTGCCTCCTCCCCGCAGAGCTGACAAGGCTCACGGATTGAAACCCACGATTCCTTGCAAAACAGACTGGAATAGTATGGTAAATTGAAAAAGTCTGCAAGTTAATTTCTATCAGCCTTTAATTAAGCTGCTTTCTAGAGGTTTCCCTTTATTATTGTCTCGGTGTCAAGGATAAACTAAAAGTTATTCCAAGTGCATCCCCCTAATAACAGGCACAGCTTGGAGAGCACTTGCTCAGAGCAGCCGTGGCTGCCCCTGGATCCCTGGCAGTGCCCAAGGCCAGGCTGGACAGGGCTGGGAGCAACCTGGGATAGTGGAAGGTGTCCCTGCCCATGGAACTGGATTTTAAGGTCCTTTCCAGCCCAAACCATTCTGGGATTCTATGGAAACTTATTTTGGGAAACCTTAGTTCCAGGAATTGGATTTTAGACAAGAGTGCTTATAGGAAACTTAGTGCTTTATGCTGCTGTTGGAACAGTGGCATTTGGGGCCAAGGAAACCCCAAGAGCAATAATTAAAGCTAAAAAAAAAAAAAAAAAGTGAATTACAGCAACTACGCTGGATGAAAACATTAAATAAGTGACAGAGAAATACACTGCACTCGAAGCCGTGCTGGTCTGAAACTGCTCACTGCTCTTCCTTCCTTTTTCACATTTATTTCACTTGTTTAGGACTTATTTTCTTTAATTCCTATGTGGAGAACATCCATTACCTGTCTACTCACGGAGCCATCCAGCCAGGACACACCCAGGCTCGTACCTGCTGCTTTCCCAGGTCCAAGTCAAGTTCAGCATCTCTCTGCCAGTGTCCTTCTCCACCGAGCCATCATCATCATCATCATCATCATCATCATCATCATCACCACGCCTGGACCTTCACGGCAACATAAATACCTAAAAGGACTCCCCAGCACTTCAAAAAACCCCGGCTGCTGCACGGAATGAAGCGGCACGGGAGGGAGGCGCAGAGTTCAGGAATACTGAGGGCAAGGACACGACTGGGGCAGAGCTGTTGCCGGTTGCCCCCACAGGGGACAGAAATATCCCCGTTTGTGTAAATACAGCCTTAGTCAACAGGGCGACAAATCCGTACAGAGATAAATGTCACCCGCTGACGTCAGCGCCACAGCAACCTAATCAAAGTACAGCCTTCAGCTATTTTTAAACCCCAGTTAAACCATTTTTCTTTAAAAAGGAAAAAAAAAAAAAAGAAGAAATATTGTTAAAACCCACCTTAAAAAAAAAAAAAAACCAAAAAAACCCCCTTGAAAAACGAATGTATTTAGCAGTGAAACAGAGCTGAAGCGTTTATCTGTCTCTGGTGCCGTGGCCGTACAAGCGAAGCTCTGCCCAAGCCCGAAACCCGCCGTTCCATCTGATGCGTCAGCGCACTAGAAAGCGAAAGATAAGGATTTGGGAAAGCGAACGCATCAGATTGGCACCGGCCTTTGCGTTGGAAACGTACCCAGCCAGGTTAAAAATAACACGGGGAGCGCTGGGAGCCATGCTGAAGGTCGCTCTCGGCGGAGCCGCCGGCGCTGCAGTACGAGCCGCCGGCGACGCGCGGCCGCCGCCGCCGGGATTCGCGTCCCCGCGCGCAAACCCAGGGTGCCCTGGCTCGCGGCGGCCGTCACGGAGGCTGCTCGGGACCAACGCGGCCTAGCGCTTCCTCGATGGACCTGTTTTCCTCCCCAGAACCGGTCCTCTGTGACCGAGGCCGAAAGGAGCCGTCCCTGCCCGCCGGCCGGCGTTCCCGTGGTTTTAAGGCCCGGTGTCGGTGACACGGCGGCGTTGGCACGGAGCTCGGCACAGAGCGTCGGCCTTGCAGAGCTCAGCGGGGAGAGAGGAGCGCCCGCACCTTTGCAGGAGGGCTGGGCAAACATCCACCGTGACCAGCCTGAGGGGATGTTCTCTGTGGTGACCACGTCTGGGCTCTCCACGGTCTCCATTTAGAAAGAAACCACAGAATCCTCGAGGTTGGAAGAGGCCTTCAAGATCATCCGGCCCAAACACCCACACAGCACTACCGTAATCGCCCCTAGTGATATCCCCAAGTGCCACATCCAGGTGCCTCTGGAATGCTTCCAGAGACTCCACCACCTCCCTGGGCCACTTACTGCAGTGCCTGACCACTCTTTTGGTGATTTTTTTTTCTTCTGATATCCAATCTGAACCTCCCCTGGTGCAACTTGAGGCCACCTCCTCTCATCCTTTCACTTGAGGCACGGCAGAAGAGCCCGACCCCCACTTCACTACAACCTCTTGTCAGGTACTTGCAGAGAGCTATGAGGTCCCCCCGAGCCTCCTCTTCTCCAGAAGGAGAGTTAGAAAGGAAGCAATTCCGACTGGGAGCACCTGATTCTGGACTTCCCAGGTGCAAGAGGCTCTGCTGCGTCCTTGCAGTTGTAAAGTTTTCTACAAACGCTTCATGTGGGGGGAAAGTGTCTCCAACAGTCAGATCTTCAATTTAAGGTCCAGGCTCCACAGGGAACTTGCAGAAGTCACTCCTGGGCGCTGGCAGAGCTGAGCAGTGACCACATACCATGCACCCAAGTCCTCTTTCCATGCTGTCCTTGAAAGGAGAGGTGGCACGGCTTGGATGCTCTTGGGAATGGCTGGCAGCAAGAGCTCACACTGATCTCTTCTCCTTGTTTGCTGGTTTTAAAGGAAGAAACTTGGTGTTTAGGAGGAGCAAGAATCCTTAATTCTTCCTTCCTCTGGAACGTGCAACTGACTTAAGGGTTTCTTGAAGTTACCTGCACTTAACAGGGAGATAGATGCCTGAAATGGGTTCTGCTCCCATGGAGAAACTGGATCTCCTGCCCCTGTGGCCTCATCCAAGCCCAAACTTCACCAGCAAGGTTCTGCTGGGCTTCCGAGCTTAACTGGACAGAAGGAAACAAATCTTCAGCAGCAAAAGCACAAACATCAGCGCAGGAGGATGAGAAACACGAGGGAAGGGAAGAGGAAAATTCCCGTCAGCTCCCACTCGGTGAGATCACACACACGCCTCGACTCGTGAAGATGCACATGAAGACCAAGATAGATGTGCATCGATCCCTCTCTCAGCCCAGGGCTTGCCTTATTTAATGGGAGGCAGCAGAGATAAACCTCTGGGATAAACCAGAGGTGGAAGAATCCATTTCCCCACCAGAGAGAATCAATGCTTATCCATTCTCCCTTTTATCCTCCTCGTCGCACGGCGAATTGGAGCAAACGAGCTAACTGCGGCTCCCATCTGCTCCCCTCCCAGATGTTCCTCCAGCTCCGCAATCCCCGGCAGAGCCCGCACCAAACCTGTCCTGATGGGATTCTCTTGCCAAATTTAAACATGACAAGCAAAGCAGCTTCCCTCGGAACGCTAAATTTAGTGCAGCTTGACCGTGTAACCCACAGAGCCGGACACGCGGAGGGGCTCTCCCGGGACTCAGCAGTTGTGTCCAGCTCGCTCCGAGTCGGGAATACGCCGGCTCGCGGATCTGGAGTAGCACACGGGCTCTAATTACGTACAAGAACACAAGTACAGAATAACAAAGTCTTTAAGCAAGAGCCATGCTGAGAGCTCCGAGGTCCCCCGCAGCACTTTCCCAAATAAAACCCCACATTCGGGGAGGGGGGGAAGGAACACGAAGTGCGTTTACTGTAACACTCGCAGATGAAAAATTGTAATTGCTCTGCCTTGACATCTGGTTTCTATTTCGCTCCCATTCTATCAGGTTACATAACAAACAGATGATGCACCAGAGCCCCGGAGTTCTTCGGCAAGTCTTGCGCGGATTTGGTGTTTACATTCCTCGGCATAAAAATTCGAGCTATGCCACACACACAGGCATGCTCGAGGCAGACAAGAGCGCTCGGAGACAAACGAGCAGTTTGCAGAGGAAGAGTAAGGCTGATCGGGGAGCGTGGGCGTGTTTTTAACAGAAGATTCCGTACGGAAAATCCTCCGCCGTCCCGATCCAGTTCGGGAATCGAGCCCGCGCTCGACGGCGCTCGCAGCTGTGCAGACGGAGTTTACAGGAGCGAGCCGCAGGGAACACGCGAGCTTACAGCAAAGCCAGTGCCAAATGTAGTGATGCAAACACAGATTCCACCCTGCCCTGTTATCTAACCAAGTGCGACCTCCGGGGCCTTCCTCCACCTTCTCGTTTGGGGTGGTTTGTTTTTTCTTTTTAAGAAAATGGCACTTTTCACTCACTTGCGCTGTCACGGTGATTCACAGCCTCGAGAGCGCGTGGCCAGCGCTGGAACTCGGGCACCCACTCTGCTGACCCCGTCCCCAGACATCACACACTTTCTTCTGAGTCAACAGCACATCCTTCCTCGGCAGCAATTCAGGAAGTCGTGCGGTGCTAACAGAGCTGACTCAGCTGAGCACAGGTCCCAGAGAATCCCCCTTCCCTCCCCAAAACACCGGTGCACAGGAACGGACGCGCCGAGAGCTGGAAAATCACGGAGCTCGTGATGCTCCGGCGCTTCTCTCTCCAGTTTGATCTGCAATAATCCCGAATTATTCGCAAGTCCAATGTTAATGGAAAGTTTTGTTCACGTGGTGTTTTCTATGGTTCATGCAAACAGCAAGTGTCCCCAAACTTTAAGTCACCCCCAAGCTTCTCACTGCAGGTTTAATTGGCAGCTTGGCCTTCTTTACCTTCACTTTTTGGGCCAGCAAAAGCACCGGATTATCAAGCACCAAACCAGCCAGAATTACAAACTCATCTCACATATTATTCTATATTCTATACTTATTTTGGGCTCTCTGTTTTGCTTCTTACAGGCCATGAACACCTCGTGCTTCTCACTGTCAGGCAGGACACTGCTCCAGGTCAACATTCAGCTTCCTCAGGTACAACTCACTCCAGGACTGGACTTACACCTTCAGGAGAGACCAGTTCCCACGGGGACTTGCCAACCTCACCAGCACAGGTTATTTCTGAAGGCAGCAAACACGGGACCCTCTCCCAGCTGCGACCCAAGGGTGTAAAACGTGTCCTGTAAGAGGGTACGAGATCCCCGCGCTGGGTTTGGGAAACGCCCGCCAAGGCTCCCTGCAGATGGGACCTCTGCAAGCGGGAGGCCACTGACATTTCAGCTGAATATGAAAACAATAAAAGCCCTGATGGACGTGGCTGCGATGCCTGCCGCCTCCCAAGGGCCGGTGGCCGGCTCTTCTCCTCACGCTGTCCTCGCACAGAAGCGCACGCGGCCACGCGCCGCGGCGCGAGGATGGCACCGGAAGCGGTGCGGGCATTAGCCACGGGCAGGCGAGTGGAAAAATGCTCCGAAACACCCGTTTTTGCAGGAGGCCCGTTCCTCAGGTACTGCAGGTGTCTCTCTGCTGCCAGCTCGGGCAAACGCAACAGCAAAAAAAGGACATTTTCCTGGTCAGAGAACCACTCCTGGCCACGTCCTAACAATTAAGCAGCAAGGAAGCAATTAATAGTATTGATTTAGAAGGAACACACAGCACTAGGTGCATTCCCCTCCTTACCAGGAGGTGTTTTTCCCTCTGTTTCCACCCTGGACTAGGTTCTTAGCCCACAGAGCAGCAGCTCAGGGAAAGAAAGAAGGGAAAAGCAAAAAAAATAAAGGAAAAAAAATCCAACCAAACAATGCCACCTCCCGTTACAAAAATCCAGCAACTAAAATATTTCAGGTGTCCCACGGAAACTCCATGAAAACTGAGCACAGAGGACAAAAGGAGCAGAGGCAGAGTTGCTGTAGCCAACAGCCCCAGCACTGAGACCTCAAGGGATGGCTGTTCCTTACTCCAGGATGTAACTTTACACCTACCCACAGTTTGCCGCTCTTCTTCAAGCATCCCAGTTAACGTGTTTATTCTTCCATTTCAGCTCCAGGAGATGCTCAGGTGTCCATCCACTAAAACACATCAGGATTTAGTCCGTGCTGACGGGATGTTTATAGCTGGCAAAGGAGTTTGTGGACTGTGCTTCGGATGCCTCCTCCTGCAGCTGGGGGGCAAACCAGGCAGCAAAGGGGCCCTCTCCAAAATCAGCCCAAAGCCCAGTCAAAACAGGTCCTGGAGCACAGCAAGAGCACAACAGGGAACCCCACGGGGAGGCCAAGGGATGCAGAGAGAGTTTTCATTCCATGCTTCCCAACACCTGTCTTTAGAGCAGCAAGCGACACTGTGAGGAAAGGGACTGCAAGGCTCTGACTCGCTCAGAGGCCAAGATGGAAAAGCTGTTCCTCCAGCACCAAAAATTTTTAAGTGCTTATTCATCCCTGCTTGTCATCTGTAAGCAAACTACTCCTCCATTCACTACAGACTGGCAGAATGCAAAGGCGTAGCGCAGGAGCCTGCTCTTTTACTATTATAAATGATGCTATTTTTGCCTTTGAGCCTCCGGTATCACAAATCCCACATCCCTCACACGCCTCACCCCGGCTCCCTGCGCTCCGCTATTGTGTCTTCCCGAGCCGGAGGTGTTTTCCTGCCGTGGCTTCACCTGCCGAGAGCAGAGCCGCACCACGCGCCCGCTCCGCGTACAACCGCTCGTTACAGCGCGGGCCACTTAATCCAGAGCCACGCGTGGCCGCCAGCCCCGGGCCCGTGCGTGCCGCACCCCCCGAGCTTTCGGCACCAGTGGCACCTCTGGCCGCCGGGGACGAGCTGCCGCGGCCAAACCCGCCCTCCTTCTGCCCTCTCAGCTCTTCCCACGGGCACCGAGTTTTCCCTCCCGCCAGACAAAACATCCCGCAGCTGCCAGCGCCAGGCTGGGCTGGCACGGCCAAGGGCACTCGGCACAGGTCAGCGGCTCCGAGGAGCCGCGCCGCGAATCCACGTGTGGGATGCTCAGGGGTGATCCCTCATTAGGCGCCGCGGCGTTCGTCGTCCTGCACCCCACCAGCGGCGCTTGGTGAGCCCAGGAGTGAGGGGTAAAACACCTCACGCAGCTCAGTTCCTCTTCCCAGCTTCTAAAAAAAAGGGGCTTGAGCTGAAATTACGATGTGGAGACCAGAGACAGCACAGCTCAAATGCCTCTGACTGCATCTGAGGCCTGAGCCAGGAGATGTGGAGGCTCCGAGTCAGAAATGTTCTAATTAAAGGACTCGGCGAAAGTGGCCAGCGGCCTCCACTAGTTTCAGTTTGGGAGGGGGAGGAGGACGGAGGAGAAACATCCCGGGCGGATTTTTCCTCCCTGCATCTTTCCCTGTGCACAAAGGTATCCTCAGTCGGGGAAATCATTAACTTGGAAGAGGCAGAGCGGTAAACAACGCGGATCTAAGCAGATAAATCACGCAGAATTTGCCAATACCGAGACTATATTAACAAACCAAGATGTTATTAACAACTTGCAAATGTGACAAAAGCAGCGAAGCTCGCAGACGCGATGAAAACACAGGCTTGGTGGGAAACAGTAAGAAAAAATATTAAAGGAGCGAATACTGAGCATTCTGCCTCTTTCAGAATCTTTGAAAGCTGTCGGTGAGATAGTATCTTTGCCAGATACAATCTCACCAACAACGGTTCCTAAACACTACCTACTGCTTCCTACTGCAAAATAAAACCAGTTGAAGATTCTGGGGGGGTGTAAAACCCACTGCTGTTCAAAAGAAATAGTCCCACAGCTGTTTCTTGCAAGGGGAAAAAGGAGTTTCTAGCGCAACAGAACTCATCTCCCAACACGAGTGTGTCTCATACCTCTGCCTGCTCAAGCCACAAATGTTCGTGTGCCTAAAGCAACTACTACATCATTATTTCGGAATAAAAACAAGCTCCCTCTGCGGAACTCCCTGGCTTCAGGAGCCTGAAAAGCCAAACGAGACACCACAGCCACGCTCCTTTATCCCAGCTCACCTTCCCCCGGAGCGAGGGCTCATCCCACGGCAGAGCCAGGCTGCTGCCACTGCAGAACCCAGGGACCAGTGGCTCCTGACGGGATTCTCCTGCCTGCCTAACAGTGAAATACAAACCAAAACATGAAAGGAAATAATGAATTTTAGAGTCCACGCATTTTTTTGAACACTTCCAGGGATGGCGACTCCACCGCTGCACTGAGCAGCCTGTTCCAGTGCTTTACAACAAAAACTTTTACCTCAGGCACAAAGGATGTCAAAGGCTCCTCAGCGTGCGATGGGCAGCCCAGAGAGCTCCCAGAAGCAACCCTCACCTCCCTGGGGGGAAACAACCACCCCGTGCCCCAGCCTGATCCGCGGGGGCAGCGGATCCCCAGCTCTGCAGCGCCCAGGTCCTGGGCAGAAGGAGAAGCCGAGCACGCCCCGAGCTGACACAGCTTCACTGAGCACCTCCAGGTCCGCCTTTACCCCAGCATCGCTCGCTGCCCACGGCACCCGCGCTGATGCCCTGCTCAGAGGCACGTCAGACACCTAAAACACAACCACCTGTCTTTCCAGGGGCCTCCAGCGTTGATCCACTGGCACCCACAGGCTGGTTGCTTTTCAGGGGACAGAAGGAATACGTGCAGAAGTTTGTGACGAAACAAACAGTTTGGTTAAGAGCAGCTACGGCTGGTTTCCCAAAACTGGCAAAAATAAGTGCCAATTTCATCCACGGGCGGGATATCGAGGGATTTCCCCCCACCCCTCCACCAGCAGTTTGTGTTTGTATTTACATGTAGATTAAGAGAATAATAAACAAACAAACAAAAATCTAAATTTTTAGAAACATTTCTAAATCATTCTTATTCTCAAGTCTGCTCAACTGCTCCATCTGGAGGCAGGGCAGCTGTGGGGGCAGCGATGCCACTGGGAGGAGGAACGTGCTGCTCCAGGAAAGCCCGAGCGAGCGGCTCCATCACAGCGTTCTCCAGGGAGAAACCTCTGGAGCCCGGGAGAACGGGCAGGTTCCGTCCCACTCTCTGACTCAGGAGCTGCCAGTGGATCATTCCCAGCCTCTCCAGCAGCTCCCTCAAGCTTCCCTGCAAGAATCCCAGTGCAGAAGGATGACCCATTTCCCGGGTTTCTCACATCCCCCCCCTATTTCCAGCAGCATTCAGCACCCGGTTTGCACAACAGTTGTTCCAGCAAATGGCTTTTGCAGAAAGTTTCTTTCATCTGATGGCTGGAACATCTAAAGATCAAGTCCCTGTTGCCCAATGATTTGGGCAATCATTCCCAAAACATCACGTTCTTTTGTGCAACTGCTATCCGCAGTTTCCCCGGCAAAAGCAAACACCCGAACTGAAAAATAATAATTAAAAAAAGAGGAGGCAGAGCGAGCAGCTCGAGAAGGAGCCTCTCAAGGGACGGGAGGGGAAGCAGAGAAACGAGGGCCGGGAGTCACCGAGCAGAACCCAAAGGAAGAGTTAAGGAGGGGGGCAGAGGGGCCCGGCAGCACGAACTGCAGCAGCTCTCACACCCCAACCGGGCACTCTTGGACTTGACCACCCTGCAGCTGCAAAATTGGCAACCTCTGGCCTACTTTGGGGCATGTTAGAGTCCAACTGTATTTACGCTGACAGAGACAAGCAAAGGTTGTGACGATTTATTGACGCAAGAGCTATTTTGTGCTCCATGCCAGAAATTAATCAGTGGAGGAGGAGGAGTTCTCTTTAAGCGCTTTGGTGAGCTGCTAAAAACAACAGGCTGAGGTCTCCCATGACAAACACCATCAAAAAGAGAGGGAAAGGAAAAACAAAAAATTAAAAAGGCAACTTTCACTCAGCAGCTTCTTTAGAATCAGGCAGTGCCTGAGCAGAACTGCCCTGCATAACTTCCCTTGTGAAAAAGAAAAGACTCGAGAGGAATGAAATCAGAGCTTTCCCAAACCTCGGTCAACACAAGCTGGGGCTGTGTTTGTCCAGATCAGCCTGTCTCGAGTATATTCGGGGGAGGTGGAGGTGGCGGTGGAGGTGCAGTGACCCTCCGAGCTGGCCCTACCTGCTGCAATTCCGGATAAAAGGAAGGAAACCAGAGGTAACAGTCCCATCACCTCCTGCAAAGAGCTGCTGCACAGAGCTCCGCTTTGAGGGGAAAAAATAAAAAGGAAAAGAATCCTTAATGCAGACTGAAGGAACAGCATCAGCCCTACCTGCCAAGAAGACATCACGATAAACCTGTCAAGAGTTACGAGCCTGCAGAACAGGCCTTGCACCTGCTGGAAAGGAAAAAAAAGGAAGGGAAAAAGCCATCTAATGCCAATCAGATTCTTGCTGCTGGCAGGGAAGAGATGCCAGAGCCCTTCTCCTGGGTTTGGTAAGCTGTGAGGATCACATGCTTTCCCCTGGCAGAGGTTCTGTGAGACCAGTGGCACCTTGGTTAGAATAAAAGCAAGTTCTTGGAAGTTTCAGAGATTTTTCCTGAAGTGACAGACGTCAAGGATTCAGTACTTGGATGGACTTGTGGAGTTTGGTGTATGGTCTTTTTACCGTTTTGGATGATTTTATGACCAGAGAAGAGACGGCTGGTCTAGTTCAGGCTTTTGTGCCTTCCCACAGGAGCAGCTCAAGCATTTTCTAGATCAGGAGTGGCAAAAAAAGTTTAAAACTGTTTCTCTTTATAGGCGGCATAAAATAAAGGTCACAGTTAACAGAGGGGGTTAAGCCTGTCTGAGCAGAAAGAGCAAGTTTTGAACGCTGAAACAGAAGAGCAAAACACAATTCTCAGTGGACCATTTTAACATCACCAGGCTTTAAGGGTTCCCTGCCTGAAGAAGTGTCAGTTGATCAGAGCCGCCGGAGCCACCTTTCCAGCAGCAGACAAAAACCACCTCCGAGGGCAAACAGCCCCGCCACGGGAGCGCTTCCCAGCTCCCGGCTGCTCCCGCGGTGACCGCCCGGCCGAGCACGCATCGATCCGGGGCCATCGATCCCGGGCCGAAGCCTGGCGGCACGGGGGCACCCGCGGGAGCTCACGGACGGCAGCGGCCGGCACGGGGAAAGCCGGGATCCGCGGCCCCGTGTGCCGCGATTTTCATCCCGGTGGGGCCACGGCGGCTGCCTCGGAGCACAGGAAGGGCGCCTGAAGCCGAGGCTGCGGTTCCGAGCTCCCGGGGCAGCCCTGGCCCCCGTTAGGATTTGCCCCATGAAGCTATTTATGCGGTCTGGCAGCGCAGCAGCCGCGAGCGCGCGGATTCCAGGGCAGCGAAAGGGCCGGGATTGATTTTTTCCCAAACAGGTGATTTCTTTGAATTCGACTGCAATTTCTCCAAAACCCCGGTGCCAGCCCTGCCACGGAGCACGGGGGGTTTCCAGCAGTCCCCTCCCCTGCAAGCAGCTCTACCTTGCCCGTGGCTGGAAGTTTCTCCTGGAGGAGAGGGTGGCACTGGCAAAACACCGCAAGTCAACACGGGCAACTCGACAAAAGAAGTTGTTTTTCAGTGCTGGGATTATTCGGCTCTTGGTACAATAATAAAAGTAAAATTTACTTTATCAGCCCCCCCCCCCAAAAAAAATCCACATCACACCTGAGCAGAGGCTGAGAGGGTGTATCAATGGCTGTTGTCACAATCCCGCCTGTCCTTCCCCTCTCCCCCAGGTATCCCCAGCAGCTGTGGTCAGGCTCCTGCCTCCCCGGGCTGACCTTGCCCAGCCGTCCTGGCAGAACCTCCTCGCGCTCGGCAATGCCAGCCCTGGAAACAGAGCTGCTGTTGCTCCACCAAAGCGCAGCAGGGCAGCCCCAAACACCGACTGAGGCCGGCCTGTGGGTTCCCTGGCACGGCCCGTGCTGCCGGGGCTCGGAGCAGACCGGCCGTGCCCCGCTGAGCCCCAAACACGCTCAGGTGAAAACTCCCACAAGGGCTGAGCTGAGGCAGGAGGACCTCAGAGAAGCCCACCTGGGGTTATTCCTGCATGGAATTCGCCCTTCAGTAGGGGTGAAGTTTAACATCAGCCTCACCCTTGCGAGAGGCCGAAAAGCTGCTCCCACAGCTGAGCACGTCAGGCCATCGAGCCAAAGGGACAGCGAGGCCCAGGGGGAGCCCCGAGAGCTGCTGAGCATCTCAAAGCAAACCAGGGCACTGCAGGTAAAGTGCCTGATTTTCCCAGGAACCGATGAAACAACTGGGCTTTGGTTGTGGTTATGGAAACAAAACCTTTAGAAGACCTGCTGATGTATTAATTTGAGTTTTCTTAAGGGAAGGATAAATTGTGTGCCCCATTTCTCTGTCGTTTGAGCACTCCACCTGGCGCCTCAAACCTTGCAGGTGTCAAGGCCTTCCTTGCTCAATGGCCTAAATAGAAACAATAAAATGAATAAATAGAAGTGGGGTGGGAAATTCCTGGTACATGGCAAGCTACGGGGAGAAAGGGACTCGCAAAGCCTTTCCTGAAGGATGGGAGAGTTACCAACTCCACAACTGTTCATTCTCCAGTCAGCACCTGCTACTCGAGTTCACTCACTCCTGGCTATCCTCTGACTGTGAAGGCAGTTTCTACAGCTGGCAGAGGATAAAAAAAATACACTAAAAACTACACTAAAATAAGAAACGTCACTGCAATTGCTTATCCACTCTTTTTCCTGACCCAGCACCACAGAACCATAGAACCACAGAATGTCCAGAGCTGGAAGGGACCCACAGGGATCCCTGATCCAGCCCCTGGTCCTGCACAGACATCCCACCAATCCCACCCTGTGCCTAAGAGTGGTGCCCAAAGGCTCCTGGAGCTCTGGCAGCCTCGGGGCCGTGCCCATTCCCTGGGGAACCTGGGCAGTGCCCAGCACCCTCTGGGGGAAGAACCTTTCCCTGATCTCCAGCCTGAGCCTGCCCTGACACAGCTCCAGCCGCTCCCTCAGGTCCTACATGGAAACATCTTCAAATAAAAATGCATCTCCAAAAGAGTTTGACCAAGAGCTCTCAGAACTAAGGCCCTGTTTTCCCTTTTGCAGCGAGGGTGAGCAGTACCTGCCAAGCACAGGCAGCCAGATTCCGAGACTTAAAGGATGCAGAATGCCATGCATGGCTGACACCTCTCTGGGAATAAGTGGATTTTCTGCCCCTGCTCTCAAATCACTTTCAGAATCAGTGGGATGACTGAGGCAGGCCTTTGCCATCAGCTCTGTCCCAGTTATCCACATCCAGGACACCCCAACAAGCCTCACTGCTGTGAGAGCCTGGCCCAAAGGTGACAAGCTGAATAATTTAAAACAAACCCTGAGAAAATACTCCTTGTTAAGGCCAGTAACAAACCTAATTTGGGGAAGTATGAGACACAGGGCAAACCGGGGTTGACCAAAAGCGAGTAACAAAAATGTAGTAACCTCGTAGAAGAAGGTTTGTCTCCTTCCCAAGTGAGACACAAGATCCCAAGGACTATCTCAAACATTATTACAGAATCACCTGACTTGAAAAGTACGACCTTTTTTATATCCTTTTCCTACCCTTTTTTATATCCTTTTCCTACCCTGTACTTCATTCAAAACAATCCAGAGTTCTCTGCCTCTCATCACAAGTACCCGCTTCTCATCTTCACTCTGCAGGAAACATCACAGGCTAAAAAACTTACTTTAGAAACAGGCTTTTAAAGAATTCCTAAGTGCAAGAACTGCATTTAAAGAAAAAGCAGAAATGAGAGGAATGTACTTGGCAGGGACACTGACCTAGCAGGAACTTCAACTTGAACCCCAAGTTGAAGCACAAAACAATTCTTCTCTTTTGAGGGTACAACAAAACCCTTGTACAGAAAGTCCCAACTATTTGATGCTCCAGAAAGTGAAAACTTCACAGGTTTAGTGGGAGCAGACTTAAAACTTTCAAGGACCTCAAAATGACACCGTTCCTAGAGGAAATCCAGGACAGGCTCAGCTCCCATGGATGTAAGAACAGGTGGAATAGGTGTTCTGGCGTGGGCTGGGCAACGAAACGCGAATGGAGGCACGGCCAGCTCCCATCTGCTGCAGTTCTCGGCTCTTCTAACTGAGGGTCCTCCACAGCCAACCCCAAGGTCCCCCCACAAAACTACTCAGGGGAGCAGCTTCTGAATTCCCAGTCCAGAACAATCCAGTAAAACCAGAGCACCAGGCTGGGAAGGGGAAGCAGGGCTCCCTGCAAGCGTTCCAAGGGGGCTCGGAGCAGCCTGGGATAGTGGAAGGTGTCCCCGCCCATGGCAGGGGTGTGATGGGATGGGCTCGGGTCCCTTCCCACCCAAACCATTCCCAGACTCCGCGATACACCACGTCCAGATGTTCTTCCACAGCCAATATCCGCCGTGGCCCAGCCCTGTAGAGAGGGGCTGGAATCTACCCCCGCAGTCCCTGTGTTTATTCGAAATGATGCTCTTGCCCCCAGATAACTTCCCCAGACAGCCTCATTACTGCCAGAAAGTAGGTCAGTGTCATTTAAAGCCGGCTTGAAATGCATCTCCACAGAAACTTCTTAATCTTTAAAAAGAGAAGGCATCAAATATTTATTGGGCGGCGCAAAACGCCGGGCGACGCTCACGGGGAGAGCTCTCCTGCGTGCTGCACGAAATGGCTCTCCACGCCTCGCCGAGCCCCGGAGTAGGGGAGGAGAGTGGCTGGGTGCAGATAAAGCCCCGTGCAAAAGTCCTTATCTCCCCAGCAAATCGCAGTACGTGACTCCCGAACTCGTTCTCCCGGTGCCATGTGATCCCGGAGCTTTCTGCTTCCTCCGGGAGCTCCTCTCAGCCTTAATGATCCCTGCTGCAGATTTTCCCCTACCAGCCAGGCAGCTCATTCTTAAAACTTCAATATTCCTAATTATCGAACATTCAGCCCTGCAAAATGTAGCTGAAATTTGCATCTCTGCAAGAGTGGCTCTGAAGAAAGGATGGAGCATTTGCATTCAGACTGGTTAATTCCTGCAAGATAACATTTCATAAACAAAATGCCTCATTGAACATGGAGATTTTCAGCTTTTACAAAGGAAAGTGAACTTTAAACAAATACAAATCAGTTGAGTGATTAACTTTAAGTGTTTTGGTTTTTTAAAACTAATCTTTATGTATAACTAGTATCAGCAGAACAATCTTTACTGATTAAAGAAGCGAACGACAGTGAAACTCAAGCCACTGAATATTAAGGAGGGAGGTAGAAGGAGACTGCAAGGAATCATTTAAGGTCAGTAAGAGAGGGAATAAAAACAAAACACAAAAAAAGCCCTGTAAAAAAGCCTGCACTGCTCACAGCTCAGCCAGCCCGGGTAAGGTGAGCACCACGGGTTATGTAAGGCAAGTTTAAATTGTGGCCAGCGTTAACAGGTTAAGGAGTGAAACTAAACACGCTTTTCCCCTGCCCCCCCCCAAGCTTTGTCATAATCCTAAATGTTATCTTAATTAGCCTAATTTTCTTAATTATACTTCGCAGCAACTCAAGCCTTCGCAGCACAATTTGGGCGCTTCTCTCCAGCTTTGTTCCAGCGCTGGAAGAGGCGGCGACTCCTCTGCCAAAAGCCAGCAGGGGCACGTGACGCCTCCCAGCTCGGTCCTGACTGGATCTGCACAGCCTCCTGCCCCCGTCACCGCGGGGGAAAAGCCAGATCCAGCCCCTCGCCCTCCTTCACCCAGCTGCAGGGAGCTGCTCGTCCCTCCGGACCGCGCCAGGACGGCGCCCGCGGCACGAGGGGCACCGGCAGCCCGACAAGAGCTGCTGCTCCCCACCCCAAAGCTCAAGGAGGAGACCGTGGAGACGGCCCAGAAAACAAAGCTCAAGGTCTTCACCCTGCGTCCAGGGCTCAGACTGATTTAGCCACTGGAAGCTCTCTCCCACCTGGGTATTCTTCTTCTCCAAAAGCCGTTTCTTATTCCCTGAGGAATCTTAACCCAAAGCGCACCAAAAGAAGAGGCAGCGATGGGGGAAGAAGTCACACTTTCCTCAGCCAACTTAAATCTCCTCCGTGTTTTTTCACCTTGTTCGGCGAGAAGCCCTCGGTGGCCAACACTTCTCACAAAAGCTTTGCAGAGCGAGATGAAAAATCAAAAAAGCACGGAAAAAAAAACCCAACCCAAACCACTTCCATTCATCTACGCCGCAACAACTTCATGGCACGGCTCCTAAAACATCCCATTAGCGCCGGGCTTGGAGAAGATTAGAGAAGAAAGCTTGAACCCACTGAAGCAAGGCTTAATAGGCTCTCGAGTTAAGCCAGAGCCTTCCCTTAAACAATGCCCATCATTAGGAATAATTACCTGTAGCTCTATAATCACCGTGGCTATGATAACTGACATGAGAAGTCCAGATGTCATCTTTGGCAAGGGTTGGGAAATATCCCTGCTCCTCATTATGCAACTGACTCTTGAAAGAGAAACGAGCAACAGGAACACCGGGGGTGAAAAGCCACCACGGAACGCGGCAGAATTCCAACCCAGCCCTTGGAAATACAGCCAGAGTCAGAAGCCAGCACCCAGGAAAGGGCACACGGATGTCTAACGCCATCCTGCCCAGCTGCCACACCCCTGGGTTTTGGTCAGGCCGCCCTTCTCAGCACCATTCTAGACAGGGTTGTTGGAAAAACAAAGCTCAAACTGATTTTCAGAGCTGAGCCAAAGCAGCAGAGCCAGCAGAAAGAGGCAGGAGGAACAAGGGTTCGGCGATGAATTGTGAAGGGAAGCAAGACAAACCAGCAGCAGGCTTCCACTGCACAGCAGCCCAGCCAGGAAGGACATGAGCACTTCCCAAACCTCTGGAGAGCTGCTCCTTAAGGAGCCAAGCAATACCCATGGCTGGGCTTGGACTGCAGGTGGATGTTTTAAGGTGTCCCACCACCGCCACGAGAGAAAAGCAGGCAGCCACCGCTGCCCAGCCCCACTCCCGAGACAGGGAAACACGGAAACAACAATTATCTGTTATCTGAAGAACAGAGCCCCTGGAAAACATCAGTTTCCATTTGTGTACCTACGTGCACCCATACAAATACACTTAAACTTCCCAACTCCTCGTAGTACCAACAAGTTTCAAAACCTAAGACCGCTGCATTATGGAAGTAGAGACCACTTTTCTTTTCTTTTTGATAACTGTGGTGATTTTAGAGACTTACAAACTCGTTTCAGTTGTGAGGAGAGGGTCGGATCTACCCCTGCTGCCTGTGAGCTCCAGCACCCCTGTTCAGTGCAGGATTTCTTACCCACAAATAAGCAGTTCCTGGAATCTTAGGAACTGTTCTCTGGCTTTTAGCACTTCAGCCTTGCTTGTTAACCCAGCCCTGATTAAACTGAAGTCACAGAGTAATCTCTCAGAGGCAGAGTTAAGTAAGTCCTTCCACGTGCCCTGTTGTTGCTGGATTATTTGCTTCCCAGCAGCCAGTTCTGTACCATAAACTCAAACAGTCCAAGCACAATTAAAATTCCTCTCACAAAGCTCTGCCTAACACAAAAGCTGCCCCAAACTCCCCAAAAACAAATGCATGAGGCACCTCCAGGCTGGAAGGCAGGTAACTGAGTAGGTACAGATCCTCCTGACAGACAGGAGCGCACAGTTTGGTAGTGATGAATCATGCCTCCAATTACAAGACACATTAGGGATAATCCCCCAGACAGCACTGAGGTGGATCAATTGACTTCTGTTCCAGCAAAACTATTCCTTCCTATTAAAAAGTACTTTAAAAGTCAAAGGGTTTTCTTAAGTATCAGTAAAGGCAGCAGCAGAACGGTGCTCGTTCCTTGGAGGTAGCACTCCACATCGCCAGGGCTCATCAGCGCCGGCCTAACAAATTAAACATCTGCTTAACGACTCACAGAACACCAGCAGTTTGTTTGCACCGATGCAGCAACTGGAAACCCAAATCTTAGAACAACCGGAGACCCGACACGGTGAAACTTCCTCGGAGCTCCTGGGAGCAGCCAGCACCACCGCTTTCCACCTTCGCGCAAGGAGCAGGGAGGGGAGGGGGCCCGGGCCATCGTTTCACCACGATAAAAGGCGTGTGTGGGCGCAACAAGCCGGGCTCTGGCGTCGCTGCCGGCGCTCCGAGAGGCCCTGCCCTTACCTGGATGGCTTTGGGAGCTCATTGCTGGCTGTGGCTAGTCCTCGGGAGAAGGGGTTCGAGACAGAGCGGTTTCCACGGCAGTAACAGCAGCTCGAAAGAGCTCCAGTGCTTCACCAATACATAGGAGTGGGAAGTGGGGGTTAAATCATGGCCACCTTGTAAAATCCAGGGCACAGTGACATGCTGAGTTGTATGGGAAGTAATCCAAGAGGGTGGCAGAGTATCTTCCAATGGCTTTTAAAATGGGAACCTGCAATTAAAGAAGAAGATGTCTGCGTTAGCAAATTAAGATTAACGACTATTTAAACTGTACATTATATAACCTGTTTATTCCCTAGATTAAACTACAGTGCTATTTCAGGCATTAAGGGCTGCAGAGAGAGTAATTTTCAGAGTTGTAAATGTTACTTTGATTAATAACCGTAAAAATGCAGATTAATACTTAACATTATTTTAAAAAAAACAACTTTCCAACGACACATTCAAGTCTCAGAAACCCAAAATTCCGTGTTAATTCTCATCCTCCAACAGCACCATATGAAGCCACTTCAGTCCAACAGCTTCCATATTTTAAAAGCCATATGTATGAGTGGTAACTGTACTTCACGCATCTGTTCCCCAAAGAAGTCTAAAGAAAAATTCCTCAGTGCCAAGAAGTGGTCTTGGAGCAGGAAGGAAAAAACCCACACAATCAATTCCACTCCCACTCTACCCAAGCCTCCAGCAGATTACTGAGAAGCAGCTCCATAGTGCCCCAGGGGAAAAAATCCACCGTTCCCAATTATTTTGAAGCTGTGTATTAGAGAGAGGGAGAGAGAACAGAGGGGAAATAACCCACAGAGTCAGCAACCCCTGGCCCCCGCCCCCCCAGAAATGCAAGTGTAGAAGCAGTAGATACCCTGGCTTGGAGAAACCCCAGCTGAGAGACCCACGCTGACCCAGCCAGCCACCCTTACACCCAAACAGCCTGCTCAAGTTCAGTTTCAGGGGGGTCAGGGCTTTTTTTGGCACTATACCAAGTGACATACAGTATTTCCCATCCTTGGAAGCGTTCCAGGCCAGGTTGGACGGGGCTCGGAGCAGCCTGGGACAGTGGAAGGTGTCCCTGCCCATGGCAGGGGGTGGGATGGGATGGGCTTTGAGGTCCCTTCCCAGCCAAACCATTCCGGGACTCCTGACCATCCCTGTTTGACAGGCAGGGTATCTCAGGGATTCTGCTCCCAGCCAAGTGACCCAGATTAAACCCAGCTGTGTCCTTTATGCAGCGCATCCCACAGCCACAGGTGATTTCCCTGCTTTGCACCATAAAACACCGTCAGAGCAGCAGCCCAGCCCTCCTGGGTACCAGGGCGAGCTCCTCCTGCCTGGCCGGGCATCACCCGGCGCCGGGATGAGGTCACCCCGCTGTCAGCAGCCAGCTCCAACCCTTCCCCACGGATCCAGCTGACTCTGCTCACCCCAAACTGCTCCAGCAGCAGATCCCAAGGAGTGGTGCCCTCCAGCAGCGCTGGGGCGGGGGACGGCTGCGATGGGAGCCGCGATGGGAGCTGCTCCTGCCTTGCACAAGGAGCATCTGTCCACAGCAGGGCTGTGCCACGGCGTTTCAGGCAGTGCTGCCTGTTCCTGGAAGAGCTCTTAGCACGCTCGGATTTGTGTGCTCCTTTCCAAGAGCAAAACCAGGTCTGAGACTTCTAGCACCGGCACAGTCACTCAGGATGGGCTTTCTCAGGTTACTGCCCTGATGGGCAGGAAAATGCCCCGGAGGCACTGCTCAACACAGTCCCTTCCTCGCTGTGCTTCATTAAAAGCCCTCTTTAATTGGCTGTTTCTCTGCAGCCCGAGTGTCTCAGCACCACCACTCTCCAAGTTCCTCTCTGCCCATCTTGCATTCTTAGAGACCTGGAACGCGTTCCATGGTACGCGTCAAATTCAAGAGAAAATCACTTAAATGTCATTTCTAACCCCTGCAGGTCTCTGCCATCCCAAATGTTCAAGATGTTCCAGTCCCATTAATCAGCACATCCTGTTAAACAGAGCTGGGTCAGCTTAGACCAGGCATTAGCAAGACACTAACATAATTTATTTCCATTAAAACCAGCAGGTACTGTTGTAGCATAAGCCATCTCAGCTGCAGACAAGAAGGATTTGGAGTGGAGTTACCAGATTTCCGTGTCCTCATTTTCCCAGCACAAGAATGAAAATGTGAGCATGAACAGTGGAAAGTTTCCCAAAGAAAATGGACTGAAACAGCAGCACCAAATCCATTCAACATCACCATTTCACGGTTTAACCTATTCCTACTTCTGCCCCATCCCCGGAAGTGTCCAAGGCCAGGGGCTTGGAGCACCCCAGGACAGTGGGAAGTGCCCTGCCCATGGCAGGGCGTGGAATTAGATGGGTTTTAAGGTCCCTTCCCATCACTCTGTGATTCCCTGATTCTTTCCAGGACACAGCAGTCACGTCCCAAACGACCTCCCCCCCAAACTCTAATTTCCGAGTGTACCCCTTGCACCGATCTCGGTGCAGACCAATGAGCGGCTGCCAGGCCTCCATCTGCAACAACTCTCGTGTAAATTTGTCGTTTTGCCGCTATCTCACGGAAAACGCTCCTCGGAAAACACTCCCTCAATTAAAAGCAAGCGAAACGCTGTCCATCCCTGTGCCTCGGGTGTCTGGAGGTCTGGAGGGTTCTCCAAGCCAATTATCTCGTTGGAAAAAAACAAAGTAAGATTAAAAAGGAAAACAAGCCCGAGTTTGTTTAACTTCTGCTCCAGTGCCTCCCAGGACAAGGGCGATCACCTCTGGCCCGAGGAACGGCGAGCGCACCCCGAGCATCGTTCCAGAGGCGCGTTCCCCTCGGGCACGGGCAGGGGAACCTCAGCCCCCCCTGCCTCGGCCACACGGGTCACAGCAAGGCTCGCCCCTGGATTTTGGGGGGCCGGGGGCACGTCGGGCTTCGCTGGGCTCCGGCCGGGCTCCGGGCCNGGCCGTGCCAGGGTTGGCACGGCCCCGGGCACAGAGCAGAGGGAGGGCTGGGGAGAGCATCCACGGACGCGGCAGCGCGGGAAGGGCCGAGCAGAACTGCGGGCTCGGACAAGCAGGCGCGTAAAACGTTATTCCATCGGGAGCGGGACCAGCAAGCTTCCCGCCTTGCAGGAGAATTTTCAGAGTCTGCTGGATTTTTAAAAAACTCGGGAACAGGAGCACAAGGAACCACTTAATGCCCGTTTGTTTCAGCCTGCTTCTGGCAGGGCACGCTCCCTAAAACCACGGGGGCTGGTGCATCAGCAGCTGTATCCTCACCACATCCCTGGATGCGAGGGTGGCCGTGGCCTGAGAGTGCTGTCACCTCCTTGTCACCGCCCCACACGAGCCTCTGTACCTGCGGCCACCGCAGAGCAGGGGCAGGCTGAGGGGCTGCAGCCTCTGCCTCGTTTCTCACTGGTTTGGTGCCTCAGCAAACCACCAGCCCTTGCCAGGCACCTTCCCTGGATCAGAAGTAATTCCAGCTCTTCTCTCATCCCTACAGAAAGCTTTTTTTTTTTTTT
>VXAZ01007144.1:28697-39354 GCA_013399875.1 Gymnorhina tibicen | reverse complement strand
TTTTTTTTTTTTTTTTTTAATTGAATGCTATCTGATTACCGAGAGAAAATAATTTAGTCTGAACACTCAAGCAACCCTGCCACGTAACTGGTGCAGGAGACATTTCCTCAAGTCTTTTTCTGGAAGGGCCGGTCGGATCCAGAAGCTTCGTGGCGCTCTCCAGCGCTCTGCCGCGTTAACCGTGCTGCCATTCCCACCTGCTGCCCCCGCGGCTCCGGCAGCCCTGACCTCTGCCGTGCTCGGGGACACAGGCGTGCCCCAAGGCCTCCACAAACACGTTGCATCACCGTGGAGTGGACATTTAGCCCTCTGCTGTCGCCTGCAAAACAGCGGCACGGGGAGAGATGGCGGCTGGCTGTGCGTTCCCATCTGCGGCAGAGGGGCTGCCAGCACTGGTGAAAACCAGTGAAACCAGTCAGAAGCCACACGCAAACCTGCCCCTGGACCGTCCCCCTGCTCCAGAGGCTCACTGGGATCACCTCCCGGCCCCGGCATGAGCTCACCTTCCTGCCAGGCAGAGGGTCCCCGCTCACAGAGCCTCGTCCAGCCACTCTCCCTGGAGGAGCCACTTTAACTCAGTGTTTATCATGTTTTTTCATGCCTCAGTTACTGGCTCACTCACCATCCTCCTCCAAAACGCTGTTTTGTTGGAGGGCATCCCGTGTCACTCCTGTCCCCCAGTATCCCGTAACTCTGCCCCCAAGCCTGGGCTGTGCTTCCCAAGCCGCGGTGCAGGAACGGGTGCGGAGTTCACTCGAGCACCCTCGACCTTGGCCGGTGCCCAGCTCATCAGGCACAGCACACCCTCACCCACAAAAGCTCTGGGATCCCACCGAGGGTTCCCAAGTTTACATTTTTGTGTGTTTTATTCCTCCTGTCTGGCGCTGACTGCGAATAACGATACCAAAACACTGCGCTTCCCACAGCTGCGCCGGCAGCCAGACCCCAGTCCCGATGAACTGCACGGGATCACGGGATCTCAGAACGCTTTGGGCTGGGAGGGACCTGAAAGAGCACCTCATTCCAGCCCCAACGTGTGCTGCCACTCTGCCACTTCTCCTTTTAAAGGGTCTGTCTTCCTACAGCCAGCAAAAAATGTCTCACAGCCTGTGAGTGCATTGTGCATTTGTGTATCTTACTCAAAGGAACTTTACCTAAATCCAAATTTTACCTTTGAGCGTAAAGGATAATGCACCAAGCAGAAAGCAAGAAATCACAACTTCGCCTTTAAAGTGTAATGTAATTTGCTTTCATTTGTTGGGAGAACCTGTTCTCCTCTCCCCAGCGTCACGTGAAAAAGCGATGCTGACCTGTAAGCACTCACAGCATCCCTCTGCTCCCGGGATCATCCCTCAGCACACAGGGCAGTCCTGGCACCCTGCTCAGTGCCCGGCTCCTCTGCCAAAGCTGCTGGGACTCCGAGCCCCCGACTGCTGATAACTGAACAGGCAGGAATCCCCATGGGAAGCTGAAATAAATAGATGGCTTTATATTCACAGGGGTTCCACGACTTCCAGTTGCTCCAGTTTTAAATCACAAGTAACATTTTCCCATCCGCGGCCAGAATAGAAAACCAAGTCAAGTCACCACAAACCTCTAAGTTCCTCTGTCGTGCCCCTCTGAACAGGGTTACATTTTCCATGACCAGCATCACCCTTTAATGAAAACTAGAATTTCAGGCAAGTATTTCAGTCTTGAAAGCTGACAAGCAAGACAAGCAAGGAAGAACAACTGGCGCTACTCAGACTCTAGGGGGTTTCAGGTTGTTTGTTACATATTTATCTGGTTTAGAACACCACCAAAGCCAAAAGGGAAGAAAACCCTTTAAGGAAGTACCTGCAGGTTACCTTGCTAGACAAATGCCAGCCAACTTTTGGGAACTTCCTTTCCGGGTGCTGCTCCCAACGTCGCAGCGGTTCCTTAACTCGGTGAGAAGGAAGGGCTCCATTTACTTTAGGATTTACGCCACGTTTTATATGGCCCATTTTGCCTGTTTGCACAACGTGAGCACAGCAAGGCAAACTGGAATTGTCCTTTGAAATGAGAAAACTGGACTGCAAAGCCACACAAAACATTGGACGCGTTTCAAGGGCTGACGCAGTACCTGCCACGGGGGCTTTTTAAGGGTGTGGGGGGTTTGGGATTTCTGGGCTGCAGAGCACATTGCTGGGTCGTGCTGAGCTTCTCATCCACCAACACCTCCAAGCCCTTTATGGCTTCTGCCACTGAACAGCACAGACAGAATATTCATTCCCCCCTGCAACTCGCTCCTCTTTCAGGGTGGGAATGAAGCAAAGTAATTTACACCTGCTTTTGTCCCTCTTCAGCCTTTTAAAACATCAAAGCCCAATCTTCAGGGTCTTTTATTCACTTTCCTGGAGCTCGGGATTTTGCACCTTTGCATGCTCCTAAATCTCCTCCTGTAATTTCTGCTAACAGCTCCAGCTTCCACCCCAGGAGAAATTGCTTGGCTTCCGAGATAAGCTGCCATTAGTCACCGAAGCTCTGCTCCGCAGAATCTCCTCTCGCCTTATCCACCTGATCACCTGCTGCTTGGGATCTTCCAAAATAAATCAACAGGAAAGGATACAAGGTGAAAACAAAACCAACCCAAAGGCTTTGCGTGTAAGCGTTAATCCGGACACATCTCGTACCTGACAGGAGGCTGTCCTGAGGTGGGGGTTGGTCTTTTCCCCCCGGTAACAGGTGACAGGACAGGAGGAAACAGCCTCAAGCCGTGCCAGGGGAGGTTAGCGTTGGATATCCAGCAATATTTCTGCACGCAGAGAGCTGTCAGTCCCCGGGCAGTGCTGGAGCCCCCGTCCCTGGGGGGATTTAAAAGCCGTGGGGAGGTGGCACCTGGGGACACGGGACAGCGGCAGCGCTGGGGGAACTGCCGGGCTTGGTGATCCTGAAGAACTTTTCCAAGCCGAGCAACGCCGTGTTTCCCCGCACACAGCGATGAACAAGGTGCATTAGGGCGGAGGGAAGGAAAATGGCCCGACGGGCAGCGCCTGCAGCCACCTCCAGCCGAGCACAGCCCCTTCCTGGAGGAAACCACGCTCCTGCAGACAGACACCTCCTCTGGATGGCAGGTGGCTGAGAATTTACATTTCAGCACCAGTTTTACATTCAAGCAGAGCGCGGGGCCACGGCAAAGCAAACACGACTCCCATTACCTCAGAGCGCTCGGCATGCAAAGCGCACTCCAAGGCTGGGGCGGGGGGAAGGAGATTGCAGGAATTTTTTCCTGAAATGGAATGGGGAGATAAGATCGAGTGAAAAGGAGCAGAGGCTGCTGACATATCTAGACTCCCAGAAGCCAGTAAATATGCAAATGGACTGCCATTTCTGCCAGTAACACTCAGAACCAACTTTGATTCTGCTAAAATACATCGCATTAAACAAGGGAGATAAGCCCAGCACCGAATCCACACAGAGCAGCTCCCTTTGACCAAGACAGCTTTACTTCTCACTCCAGGAAATCCTGAACAAAGCTTTCTATTCAAAGAGTCTCCACTCTGACTATCAAAGTGTTTAGGAATAACTTTGGCCATTTACCTCTTCGTAGTCTGATTTGCAAGTACTATTAAAAACTCTCCATAAAGCCATAAACCGCCCTGGAAAAGCTGCATCCAGTACCAGCCACGAATCCTTCCCCAAACCAGGAAAGGGCTTGTTGCCCCGAAGCCACAAACAGCAAATTTCACACGAGATGTCAGAGAGGAGAAAATAAAGGGTGTATTGAATGTGCATCCCCAGAGACAGAGATTACAGAGCAAGAACTGAAGCTGATGTGACCTGATAGCAGATGATAAACTCAGGAGATGATAAAGGCATTCCCTGGACATCCATCTGTCATCCTTGGGGTTTGGACAGACACACCAGGCAGAGATATATATAGATATACGAAAATATTAAATATGGCCATGGTTTGTCTTCATACATACGAAGTATATGCGTGTGAAATAAATAGATGTATATTCAAACACCGGAGGCAAAGAAAGCATTTCTCATTTTCACTCCATTTTATCTGCCTACCACCTCTGAATCAGCGAGATGAGCTCAAAGGCCAGCGCTGGCTACAGTCTGAGACACACATTTTGCACGCTGCTAGGCAAGAGCAAAAGCAGCTCTCCCCTGCCGTGGCAGGGACTGAACTCGGCCCCAGTAACCGAGTGCATTCAGCGAGGCTGCTCCCTGACAGAGGCAAAACACTACAACCTGCACCCCTCCTCGACAGCCCTCGGCTGCTCCTCTGAGATTCCAGCACGCAGGGAAGAGCGGCGAGAACTTCGAGCCAGCATCGAAAAAATAAGCACGTACAGAAGCTAGGAAGATGTAAAAAATAAAAACCAGACCTTCGCAGGCTGAATAAGCCTCCCACGTGCGGCACAATACAACAGGAACAATTTCCCCGGCAATGCCGGGCTCTGCAGGGAGATGAAAGCAGGCTCCAGCTCTCCAGGAGCGGGGAGGCCTCGGGAACCCCCGGGAGCAGGAAGCCATCCCCAAACCTGTGGCAAGCGCAGCAGAGAGCAGCCCCACGGGACACGGCCGGGGCAGGCTCCCGGCGCTGCAGGAAGGTTATGACAAAGCAGGTTTGCCGGCAGGGAGGAGAGACACAGACGTGCACAGGGGCTGCGAGGGCCCGCTCCGGGAGAGAAGAGCCTCGGGAAGAAGGAGCAGCCCAGCGGCCAGGAAGCGGCAGCCCGGGGAACACCCGCGCCCAGCGGAGCTCAAGCCGTGGCCCTTGCTTCCACCGCGGCCGGGACCCGTCCCTGCGTGCGCCCCGCTCCCGCAGCCACGCTCGCCGCCTGGCTCCGGCGTGCGCTCACGGTTCCCTCATCCCCGCTCCGGGGCTGCGATCATCCCCGCTCTCCTTGCCAGTGCTAGGAAGGAGCCTCAGAGCTATACGCCGAGGCCCTGGAATTTAAATATACGATAACACTGTAAATAAAAGGAAACAAATTCCTTAAGGAAAACCTTTTCACATGCCAGATCAGTTCCCAATAGTAACTGCTCTGCTTTGACAAGAGATAAATATTTACAGTCTGAAACAGAGAACACCTTGTGTTGCAATACTGGAACGCAAACCTTGTCAGTCCTGGTATCCTAAAGAGAGGGTTTTGATATGTAAAAGAAAAAAAATTAGACATAAACCCCCAAGCTGAGCACTTAGAAGCACACACACATTATTGCGCTCATTTACCCCACCAAAACAAAAACCTGAAGGTAGTCACACAGAGAAATTGTCAAACATGCTGAATCCAGAACAGATTTTCTCAAAAGGAGACCTCATCCCCCAGGGAATGTAGACAGTTTACAGCAAAAGTCTAAATTATTGCCAAGAATATGCTGCTTTTTTTTATTTATTTAAATATAGTCTAAGTTGCTCCTCTTAGACATTCCTGTAGCAAATGCAGACACTGAAGATTTTTTCTTACTGGAGCAAAAAGGCAGCAAGGAGGATCAGTCGTCCATATCCAACTCCTGGGGCAGGGGCATCCCACACCGGGAATACCCTCAGAAGAGGGAAGAGGAAGCCCAGCAGCTAAAGCCTGAGCTATCTCTGAGCTTCCAGCACGACTCCCAACCTCCGGGCCCGATCGGCTCCTTCCAGCTAAGGAAAGAATGTGGGGAATGCCATTCATAGTGGCACTTGGGAAGCTCGAGGAATGGGAAGCACACGATGACTGCATATCCCTGTCCCGAGGAGGCCGATAAGCCTCGTGCGAGGAGATGCTCTCCCTTCTGCACGGCTCCGCTTGCTGGGCTCTGCTGCCACTTCCAACGGGGCAAACCCCGCGTTACACACGAGTGCTCTTCCCTGCCGCTCTGTCCACGCGGTCCAAACGCCCGCTCCCGCCAGGATGCGCACGAGGCCGGCCTGGCTGAGCTGCTGCACCGCGGGATCTCGTATCTCGGTGCAGTTTTCCTCACCCAACTGCTGCTTGGGCTTTTATGGCCCGCTCCCTTTGAAGTGAGGCGGCCGGGCCGCCGGCGGGCCGACTGAAGAGTTCAATGTCTACCTGCCGCTCTCCGTTTCCCGACTTCCTTCTCCCCTTCCCAGGGAATTATTACCCCGTGCAGAACTTTCCTGCCTCGGCCCGGCCGCTGCCAGGGCCGGTGTTGCTCCACGATCCCATCCCCGCGGTCGGCCGAGCCTTATGTTCCGCGCACAAGTTCTCCGTTTGCTCCCCTGCTTCCAGCATCCCTGCACAGCAGTTTATTTTTAGACCAGCATTTTTAGAGCAAAGCCCAGAAGCAGCACACTTTCGGTGCCAAACAGAATTCAGCTGTGATTCTAATGCCGTCAGCTGACGGGAGGACACTCGGGTTTGGTGGCCACAGAACAATGGTGCGGCTCCGTGGCTGCCACCCAGGGCCACTGCTGACCCCTGGGCTCTTCCTGCAGGGCTCTCCCAGCTGCACGCACCGCTGGCCCAGGGTGGCCGCAAGGCTCAGCCCAGTATTGCCACAGCATTCCCCTCTCCAGCAGAGGAATTGTTTTTCCCTGTGTGTGTGCAGCCCTCTGCACGGAGAAGGATCTGATCCCCCCTCTCCTCGCACCGGCAGTGCCACAAACCAGGCAAGAATCACAGAACCACAGAGGCTGGAAAAGACCTCCAAGATCACCAAGTCCAACCTCAGAGCACTGAGTGCCACATCCAGGTGTTTCTTGAACACCCCCAGGGACGGTGACTCTGCCGCTCCCTGGGCAGCTCCTTCCAACGCCTGACAACTCTTTCAGGGAAGAAATTCTTCCTGACGCCCACCCTAAAAGTCCAGACAGAGAACTGTGCTGGACCACAAGAGCCCAGAGCTTCCCCCTTGGGTCCACATGAACATCTGTAATTTGGGGTCACCACTCACAGCCAGCTCAAGGCAAAGGGGAGATCACTGCTGGCTTTGCCAGGTGCTGAATCAAGCCCTTAACCACCAATATAGACCAGGAGAAGTGCCCCAATATACAAAGCGAGGCTCCTGTCCAGCTCTAGCGTCAGCTTTCTGGGGCCAGAGGTGGCTTCCGAGTTCTAAATACCAATACTTGCCTTCTTTTTACTACAGCTTGTTGTTTTCAGTGCAATTATAGCATAATAGAATCAGATCCACCAGGCACCACCACCACCACCTTTTTCTGCTGACACAACAAAACCTACTAGAGGCAACAGCAGCAAAGACACCCAGACACAGCAACTGAGATGAACAAAACCGTGTAATCTGTGCAAATCCACCCAGAATCTGCAGGGATGGCTCACAACATTGCACAGTAAAAGTCTTTTCTACTCTCAGCAGCTCACAGAACGCCCTCATGAACAAGATTGCAATGACAAGGCCATCTTCTCCAAGGTATAGAGCAGCCAGTGACAGAGCCACACTTTGCCCTGAAATCACATCAAGCCTTTTTGTCCACTGACCCAGAAGTCTCCAGCTTTCCTGCAGGCTCGATAATTTATAACATAAAACCTCAGATTACTTTTCCCTGTCACGAGCGGGTGGTTTTTGCAGAGCTTCAAGCAGGAAGTGTTTTTCCTAATGTTAAATATTTCATTCACTGTTATGATTAAGCCCATCCTCAAAGGCTCCATCCAAGGCACAGGGAGCAGAAGAGGAAGCAGGGATGAGCAAGGGGATGAAGAAAAGCCTGACAAGGAGAGGCAAGCACAGCCCCCGAGGAAGCATTAGATACCTACCATGTACAATCAGAATAAATACTCCTTTCTAGTCCTCTCCCTCCTCCTTTGATCATGCTTCCAGGTCAATATCTTGTGAGAGGCAGTCCTGACTCAAACGTATCCTTCAGCCCCCACCAGGATCTGACAGCAGGTATCAGTTGTGGAAATAAATGAGAACATTTCCTCCCAACCAAAGCACTGCTGTTCGATTCAAATAGGAAATCTGTCTTGGGCAGGAGAAATGCACAACAGAATCCATATGGAGAGCCATTTATTTTGGGAGGTTCACACACATCGAGTAGCGAGGAAGAACTGAAAGGCAAATGCAGATCAGGGCGGCCAGTGCCTGTCCCAAACTCTTGGAAGGACTGGTCACTCAGCAGGACATCCAACACCACATCCCAACACACCTGACTCCGTGCGGCCTCTTTCCCTTGCCTTCCCTTCCTCTTCAGCACAGAGCAAGGACAAGACAGGAAGTTTGGGTGTTCTCACCACCCAGCACACCCGGGGGCCCTCACTGCAAGAGCAGCAGCAGCACCAAACGCGGAGAACTCAGATGGTCCATGCAGCAATTCCCACCACAGCAGGGCTCAGGGACACAGAATCCAGGGCCGGTTTGCCGGCCAACAGCAGGAAGAGCAGTGTCAGACCAGGCTTTCTGCTTTGCACGGGCAGCGAAGGAGGGCTGAACTTTGCAACAACCCAACAGAGATCCTGCTCACGTTCATGGAATGATTAGGGTTGGAAAAGACCTCTAGGACCATCGAGTCCAACCATTAACTCAGCCAGAGCTGCTTCTTTCCCTGCCCCTGCAGATGCTCCAGCAGCGCAACCCACACTCAAACTGCACCATCCCCCCGGGAAGGCGGCAGGAAACTGCACTTCAGAAAAGCTGCCAGCCCTCATCCCCTCCGGCGAGACCTCCACAAGAAACATGATGCAGTACCCCGTGAGTTACTCCGCAGCGTTCTGCGCTCCCTTTTCCCCGAGCAGCGTGAAGAAACAAGCCAGGCCTCCCAGCGGGACGCGCGCCCCGCTGCGCCGCACGAGGCCCGGCTCCGTGTCACCGGCCTGGTGACCTTGCTCCCGCCGTGACTTGGAGAGGTCCCCTCTCCTGACTCACCCACCGCACTGGGAACAGCGATTTCATTCCACTGCAAGTCTCTGCTGGCTGGCGAAACGACTCTCTTCATTTGAACAAATGAGTTCCACATATGCAGAGCTGTCAAATATAACCCAGCCTGCAGGAAAGCTCAGTTTTACCCCTGAATTCCTTCCTTCGTGACCCCTCCTCCAGGACAGGCTGCACACAGCTCCCAATGCTCCCTCCCAATGCTCCCTGGGAATTCCATGATCTTTGCATCCCTGTCTGTCTGCAGCTGGACTCATGCATCCAAAGCGGGACCAACGGCCCCTCTTCCATCTCATCCCGCCTCCTTCCAAACCAGTGTTCACAACTACCTGCCCACTGCCGCCGTGTTCCTCCTCCCTTCTCCCTGCCCCGAGCTGCCAAGGCTGGAACTCACACACCGTCCCAGTTTGCAGAATCCTCGTTGTTGTAAAGGTGCAACTAACGCCGTTTTTCTTCGCTCCCGTGCGCGCTCTTTGAGCAGAGGGGCAAACCTCCCCGCTCCACGCGCACGTGAACCCGCAGCAAAAGGCAGCCCGCTTTCTCTGCTCTCCAGGAGAACCACCTGTACTGAGGAGCATTTCACCAGAACCCACAACAAACGGTAAAGAGAACCACGGGGGAAAATGTAACCTCACTCCTCTTCTGAGAGTTCCTTGGGAACAGCACACGCCAGGATGAATCCCTTGTTTCAGGCTCACGCTGAGGACCCTCCCCTTGGAGATAAAAGTTCTGTCCAACGCAACCCCAGAACCAACCCGAGCGTCGCTCTCCCCGAGCAAACGCGACACAAGCTGCTGGAGCACATCAGGAAAGCCCGGGCAGGAGAAGGATGCGAAGCGACTGGTGACAGCCCAGTTATGAGTAACTGCTATTCCTCAGGCCGGAGTTAGCACAAGTTCTATCGGCAAACCAACGCTCTCACGTGCACGTGACAAATGGAAGTTCATTTTACACGGAACAAGACACAGTGTACTAACGCTCGCAGAATTTAACTGTAATTAAGTCTCGCTGACAGACACCTCATTAAAGCGCCACTTCTCCAGAAAAAATTAATAAAGTGAATTATTTCCTACGTGTGAAATATCAGGGTTTTTCGCTGCTCATGAAAGATACATGGAGTTCAGTTCAACTGGATGTCAGTGCTCCCCGGAATGAAGGAGTGACACGCTTAAAAAGACATTTAAAACAACACACTGCTGTGCTGCCAAAACCCAGGCTGAGATGCTCAGCCCCTGCACGTTATTTTATCCTCTGATGGCAGAAAATAAAACCCTTAAAATACAATTCTTCACCCAGCAGATACAGACAGATAGATGAATAGATAGATAAAATAACCGGCTTGTTATTAGAAAACCAAACTAAATTAAGACAACCTAATCTTGGCCAAACTAAAGAGAGGATCCTCGTGACCCAAAGATCCAGTTTACAAACTGCAACTTTTTGGGGTTTAAATGCTTCTTATGTGAGGAACAAAGGTTCAGCCACTGATGAGAGGGCTGAGTGTGCCCAGGCCCACGAGCCAACACACATTCCTCTGCACTGGGAGATGGCTCTTTGAAGCACATTTGAATCAAACTTCCCTGAGGTAATATCCAATACGAAAATGAACTAAAAAAAAATGGAGCTGATCAAGATGTGCCCAGTAATGAATGCCATGAAAAAGGCCTGAATTTTCAGAGGGGAAGGCCAAGCTGTAATTCCTTGCAAAGGGAAAACCACGGAAGCTTTCCAAGAGATTTTTACAGTCTTTTTCTAATTGTTCCCTTTTTCAACATCATTATGCAACCTCCGTGTGCTTTCCTGCTTCTCTACACCCCTTTATTTCACCCATTCTTCCCCCCCC
>VXAZ01007144.1:0-21696 GCA_013399875.1 Gymnorhina tibicen | reverse complement strand
CCCGCGCGCCCCCGGCCACGCCCCGTGGCGCGCGGCCCGTCGCCATGGCGACCGGGGGGCGGGCCGGGGGCCGCCATGTTGGCGCCGAGCCCGCGGCCCCGCCGGGGTCGGGGATCGAGGATGGGGATCGCGGGACCGGGTTCCCTGACCCCCGCCGAGGGCGGGCTGCGAGCCCACGGCAAATGCGATCCGTACCGCATGGACGGTATCGCAATAGAGCGTGAAACTTTGGGGTTTTCTTTCCTTCCCCTCCGGTTTTCCGCAGCCGCGATGCCGCTCCCGAACGGGCTGTTTTGTTTTCTCCCTCAGGTATCGCCCGTAACAGCGGACATCTGAAGCGAGGGGTAAACGACAGAGAGGGCAGGGCACGGTTCAACGTCTTTGCCCGAGCTACCGGGAGGAAATACACAAATATAAGTAAAATCAAAAAGGAGTTGTCCCGCACACTTCGCACTACCCGTGTTTTTCGCGGCGGCCACTCGATATTTAATTGGTTTTTCAGTCGCGTGCGGCATTACCCCGCTGAAACGACGGCACGTCCCGCTTTATCGTTTCACCTTCGCTTCGCGCGCCGCCCGGAACTCCCCCAAGCCCTGCTCCGAACATTCCAGATGATGGGAGAGCGAAACGCTGCGGCATCGTCTGGGGGGGAAAAGGGGACCTGCGGGACACGACCCGGTGGGAATGTCCCGCCTGGCTGGGGTGCATCGTCCCGTTATCCCCAGGGAACCCGGGGCTTCCATCCCTGCAAGTGTCCGAGGCCAGGCTGGACGGGGCTTGGAGCACCCCTAGGAGACTTTTCCTGCTGAGCTTCCAAGGAGTTTCTTCCCATCCTCGCCTGACGACGAGCTGAAACATGACATTCCTTATCCGCAGGCAGCCATCCCAGCACGCTTCTGGTGGGCTTGATTAATTGGCTCTGGCTAAATTGTTTTTAAAACTTCCAGATTTTCCCTTAAAGCGGAAAAAAAAAAAAAAATGAACTCGTGTCGTTCAGCCATCTGGATTTACATAAATTCTGGGACCTGATGGGAATTGCTAACAACTTTGTCCCTCTCTCAAAATCTGCATATATGTGGTGGTATATATACACTGGTCCTTTTCTCTTTTACCTTTTTTGAGATACTTAGCATTTAAATTTTCATGTGAAAGGGCCGCCCTTATAAAAACCCCTGGCATATTGATCCAACCTTTAAAGTTGCTTTTTTTCCATGCTGTGAACAGGCTCTCCAGGGAATGGTCACAGCCCCAGGGCTGCCAGAGCTCCGGGAGCGCACGGACAACGCTCTCAGGGACAGGGTGGGATTGTCGGGGTGGCTGTGCAGGGCCAGGCGTTGGACTGGATGATCCATCAATAACGTCTCCATCCCTGGCAGTGCCCAAGGCCAGCTTGGATGGGGCTTGGAGCAGCCTGGGATAGAGGGAGGTGTCCCTGCCCATGGCAGGGGGTGGACTCTGACAGTCCCACCAGCAATAACATCCCGTTAACTTCAGCTTTCCATCTTACTTTAGGATATTGATTTATTCCCATCAGTTTACAACCATTACATTTGATAGGTCAGTGCTGGAGCACACGGGCAGCATGGCTTGCCCTGGAGCAGGCCCGGTGTCTGGGAGTATTTTCCCTGGAATACGCACCTGAGAGCACCACTGGCATTAAGAACGCCACTTCTGCCTGAAGCTGAAGCCTTTTTTGTTTCATTTTCAGCTTCTTTGGGCTCGTGGTCTGCTTGTTGTTCTTTGGCTGGTGAGGTTTTGGGTTTCCTCGCGTGGTTGTTCTGCCCTCTTTATTCGGGGCCAGCCTGTGTGCTCGGACGGATGGGTGAATCTGTGTATAAATAACCTCCCAAATTGGTTTTGAGTGTCAGGAGGCCTGTGGGTGGAAGGGCTCCAGGGCCAGAAGGTTACCAAGGCAGGGTAGTATTTGCTAAGGCAACAGATACGCTGCTGGTGGTTGGCGTAGGACGCACCTGCGGCAGCCAGGTGAGTGTCTGCCCTCCCTCGTGGTCCCCATTTCTGCTCCAGCTGGGGGGGGGGATTTGGTCCCAAACCCTTAAACGTGGCTTACAAACAATATTTCTGCCTCGGCGGTCGCTGCAGGTTCTGAGTGTGACCCACCTGCGTCCCCAGGCGAGCTGGATGCTGTGGTGCCGAGCGTTCTGGCCACGTGCCTGGCCACGCCACCTCCCTCTCCGCGCCGCCGGAGCAGTTCGGAAACAGGAAACGAGAGGAGCAAACTGTGCCCTGAAAGTTGCCATGGAGTGTAAGATTTGCCTTCAGGCTTTGATTGATGCCGTACCTGGGGCTGTGGGTGTGAGTACGTGTCTCTGTTAATACCCAGTCTAGGCTAACCTGTGCATAATGGCAGAAAATTAAACCTTTGTCATTGCCCATGTAAATCAGACCTCAGAGATTCACACGGGAAGGGCTCCTTGCTATATGTTTAACCCAACATATTGGCTATAGCTGTATATAGTCTGTTTTTACTGTAACTGCAGCTGAAAAACTTACTCAGGAGCCAGTTGAAGCAAAAAATAAAAATCTAAAAAAAAAAAACCCAACCCTGGCAGAGCTAATTCATAAAGATTTAAATAAAAAGCAATTACAGAACTTCCCGCCTACCTCCACCTCATCTTTAGCTGAACTCCTTGTTTGTCAGGAATGATTCCATTTTTTATGTTCTCAAGCAGGAAACAGCCATCACAACACTCCAGCTAATTTCCCTCGCTAGTCACGGGGAGATGGTGAAAGTAAAATAGGGTGCTTCAGCTTTCCACTCCAATCCTACCCCTGCACAGCCTAAAAAAAAAGGAGGATGAAGTTAGGAACAGAGCCAGCAGGAGCTTCCTCTGGAGCCTAGACACCAAAGATGTGCTGCTGCCACTTGGCTCCGTGGAGAAAGTCAAGCCTAGACACAATTTCCAACCTGGTGATGGCTTCCTCTTCTTCCTCCTGATCGTTCAAACACCATCACTGACCTCCCTTGGCTCTCCTGTCCCACCCATCACCCTTCTGTGCTTTATCTCCCATTCCCTGTTCTCCACCTTTCCCACAGCACACGGATTTACTCCTTTTTGCCGTTGAAAGGAAAGCCCCATCGAGCCCTGACTTACAACGCAGCTCTGGTGGGACAGGGAATGTTAAATTTACATCGCCCCTCTCCTGTGTTTTCCTCCAGCATACCTTTTATTGGGGAGTTTTGTTCTGTTGCTATCAGGTTTTTTTTAATCCTGATCAATTTTCCTTCAGCTGGAACTCCTCCTTCTCTCCTTGCACAGCTCTCTAGCAGAGACAGACACCTCTTACTTACCCTGCTGCAAAATCCATCCCCCTGTGGCAGTCCTGTGAGGCTCAGAGCGAGCTGTGAGGCGGGACAATGTGGTTCTCCTCCACTTCGGAGCCCCCCACGCCTGCGTTTGGCTGCAGGAGCCGTTCCCCAGCTTGTCTGCACACCCAACACTTCATCAAGTCTGCAGCACTCAGGGCCTGAGGAGCTGCAGTCCTGGAGCAGTGAGAGGCAGGCTCTCAGAAACAAGTTATTGCTGTTGTTTTGGGCAAAAGCAAGTCCCTGTCCCGCACTTGGGGGGGGGGAAAACGAGCAGGTGAAGTTCAGAATGAAGGTCACAATGTAAAGTTTGCTTTCTTCTCCGTATTTACACTTTATTTTTGCTGATGGAGATATACTGGATTGTTATGGCAGTCATTTTGCAATGGCTGAGCACAATGCGCTTTTAAAATAAAGCTCCTTGCTGAAGTTTGTTTTCGGTATTTTTCTGGATTTGTATAAACTTCCTATTTGTGTAGCAGCTATGCTCTCAACTGTGTTATGGAATATCCTGGCTTGGGAGGGATCCACAAGGATCATCATTCCTGTTGCAGAGAGAAAAAAATTACTCTGTGGCCCTTACAAACCACTGCCCAAAAGTTCTTACAGTGTCATCATCCCTCTAAATTAAACTGAAGAATTAAGAGTATGAAAGAAATCTCTTTTCCCCCTCAACTGTTTTTTTTGGTTCAGTCAATTTTAGTAGCACGCTTAAGGCTTAAATTTAGATAAAAAGCAGAAATAAGTCTAAAGTGAATATGGAATCTTTGTGAAGTCGAGGCTAGAATAACTGTCGATACACTTAGTTTATCAGTGCCCATTTTCTGATTCTTAATAGTAAAAATAAGGGAAATGGCTATCAATTTATTATGCTTATTTTCATCCACGGCAGCGGTGGCTGGGAGAAAAATGTGGGGTGTGTCTCTCTCTAGAGTGGGAACCTTAGAGGAAGTATTGATCCAGTTTTCTATCCTGTCTCTTTCGACCAGGAAACAAACAAACAAAAAAGGTATCGTCCAGGGCGAAAAGCAATTAAAATCTAAATAAGTGTAAGAAAAACATGACCCAAAAAAAAAAATAGAAATAAAAATATTCGCAGCCTGGCCCCTGGGCGTTGGTTTTACGTGAAGACACTGACTTGCAGCTGAATGACGAGTAGGATATTTTTCTACTGAAATATTGATAGTAGATTACGCTAAACCACAAACTATCTCCAGAAAGCCCATCATTTCTAATCCTAATGGTGTTTTCTTTCCCTTGGCTGACTACTACATTCATGAGATGATGGCTTTATTCTATCTGGGGGAAAAACTTTTTACCATACAGCTAAATTAACTTGTCAAAAGACTTCAAACTTCGGAAGCTTTTACAGCTCGATTCAAAGCTGTTATTCAGGATTGAATGAGAGGGCTGTGGACTGTAAAAGCTGGCAGAAAAAAATAATAAAAAAATTTCAGCAGCATTCAGGAGCTGAATGGAACGCTTACTTTTTGTTCAGGTTGTGTGTGTTTCATTGAGCTGTCTCGGAAGAGCTGGATTTTCGTATTTTAAGGCAAAATGCTTCTTTCTGCTGCTCTGGAAGCTGTGACCCAGTCCGTGCTCTTTCACACACACTCGGTTATATTTAGTTTGTGCCAACCTAAATAAGTGTCAACCAGCTCTCCAGAAATGCGGGGAGCACAAAAGAGAACAGCCAGCAGCTAAATTGAGGCAGAACGAGAACACAATTAGACTTATTTTTATCCTTTTCTTTTAAAATCAGATCACAGACTATCTTACAGTCAGCTCCAGCTTTCTCATGCAAATAAAAATGCCTGGCTTCAGGAGCAGCAACTTTTAGATTTTGCAGACGAGGAGCAGCTGGCAGAGCTCGTGCTTGGAGCCTTTCCTGTCGCGGGTCCAACCTACATTGGGACAAAGCTGGAATAAAAAGCCAAGCCGACAATTGCAGCCCCCGGAAGGGAACCCAGGGCTCTCTGGGAGAGCGTGCACACGCGTTGGGGATGTGGCAGGACGGGATCCACAGTGGCCAGCGCAGGGAGCGGCCCGCACTCGGCGTGTTCTGGACGCGGCTGCCCCGCGGGGAGCGCTGAGCGCGGCAGCGAGCCTGAAATACTGCTCGTCAGCGAGGCCCGCGGGGAGGGTCTGCCCCCCGCCAGGGACCCACGGCTCACCCTCCTGTGCAGGAACTCAGTCGGAGCCCCCGGACCGTTCGTGGAGATGCCCGGGCCTTGCAGCACACTCAGGCTCCGAGCACGCAACCGCGGAACGGGGGATCCAAGCCCACGTCCCTCTTCTGCCCGGCAGGTTCCTCCTCCCGAGGGACCGTGGCCGTGGGGGCACGGGACAGCGTCCCTCCTGCTGCGGAGCGGGGCGGGCAGGGCGCACGAGGGGCCAGAGCAGGCAGGATGTTAACGTGCTTGGCTGGTACAGAGAGGGTTGAGGAATGTTTGGGTTCTGGAATATCAGCATAAAATCACGGAATGGTTTGGGTTGGAAGGGACCCTCAAGCTCATCCCATTCCACCCCCTGCCATGGGCAGGGACACCTTCCACTGTCCCAGGCTGCTCCAAGCCCCAATGTCCAGCCTGGCTTTGGACACTTCCAGGGATCCAGGGGCAGCCACAGCTGCTCTGGGCACCCTGTGCCAGGGCCTCACTGCCCTTATACTAAAGAACTTCCTTCTAAATCATCTTCCCATGATCTGAGTTTAGGTTTCGAGGGAACGAGCAGCAGAGCACCAAGGTGTTCTGGAGCTCGGCACTCCAGAAGCCAGGCTCTGGAGAGCACTTAATTGCTGCCTTCGTAATAAGGTACCGAGATGACCTCACGGTTTTAAGCACTTGAGACTAAAGTTGCACTGATAGATGATGTGTGGGGACAGAATTGCATGGACCTTTCCATTTCCCAATTTTTTGTTGCCCTAAGGGTTGTTTAACCCCATTTCACGTGGGTCACAGCATTTCCTGAATGCCAATATCTATTAAAAGGCACCTGTGCTTTGCATTTGGCAAAACCTCAGTCGACCCGTTTCCCCTTTCCTATGGCAAAACCGAAAGCACAGCCAGCTTTGGATTGGAACCTGCTAGAAAGCACTAAAATACCTCAAATTTTCTCTATCTGCTTATCAAGGAGCAGGGAGTTTTTTCCAAATGCAAGCTCCTGAAACGTGGTACCCTAAAAACTCGTGTTCCTTACGAGCACCTTCACCGAGTTCTTAAAAAGCATCCGAGCAGAGCAGGACGTGCCAGCAGAAGTGTCCGGAATAGCAACAGCGGCATCGAAATCATGAGAGGAATGTCTGAAAAGTCTGAAGGGTTATACTCAGCCCCTGTTAAAGAGCCGGGTGGGACTCTGGAATCCGGCCCTCGTTTGCAGAGATGTTGTTCAATAGAAATGTAAGAGGTGAGTGCTGGCCCATTAGCGATAAAAATTAAGTTTAGAATGTATTAGGATGAGAGGTCAGAGGAGTCAAAAACCTCTGCAGCCCCCCAAAATATCTGTGTGTGTGACTATAAAACACGGGCAGAAAGGAGAGCTACTTCTCTCTTCCAGGATCACTAGGCAAGATCAGGCCTGTGAGAGACCAGGAGGTGCCTCCAGCTTTCTTCCACAAGGGAAAAAAAGGAAGAAAAAAGGCAGACTTCCCACTCTGAAACAGAGCAGATCACAGAAACTCCGTGGTGCCCTGGATTAGATCCAAGGCCAGGACTGAACGCGATAGAGCAGGAACTCAAATGGGAGAGTTGTTCCAAAAAAGCTGCAAGGCCACGGGGAGCAGCCCAGAGCTGGAACGTGAGGAGCTGATACACGGATCAATAACACCCACCCTGCGGAGCGAGGGCTGTGTGTCCCTCCTTTTGGGAAAGGAAGGGTTCCAACGGGCTCCTCCAGAGGTGATGCTGCAATGGGATGCGTGCAGCATTGCACTGGGATTGGTCTGGGATGTTCACACCGTGATCCGAGGAGACGAGGCACACGGACCTTGATTCATCCTTATCAGGAGCTTCTTATCAGGTGGCCGGCTGCACATTAAAGACTCAGTCATCAGCAGAGCCTTCTTCTTGTATCATGATGAGGGGCAGGACGTGTTCTGCTCATACACAGAGACCAAGGAGCAGCTATCATGTGGGGGGAAGTGTAGTGGTCCAAAACTGGGAAGTGTAGTGGTCCAAAACTGGGAAGTGCTTCCATGTAGCTGGGGAGAAGACAGAAGGTGCTGGGGCTTTTTTTCCCCTGCTTCTCTGGTCAGGGGAAACATCGAATCCCAAAATGGTTTGTGTTGGAAGGGACTTTAAAGCTCATCCAGTGCCACCCCCTGCCATGGGCAGGGACACCTTCCACTGTCCCAGGCTGCTCCAAGCCCTGTCCAGTCTGGCCTTGGGCACTGCCAGGGATCCAGGGGCAGCCACAGCTTCTCTGGGCACCTTGTGCCAGGGCCTCCCCACCCTCACAGGGAAAAACTTCTTCCCAATGTCTAATCAAAACTTCAGTGGGAAGCGGTTCCCGCTGTCCTGGCACTGCAGCCCCTTGTCCCAATTCCCTCTCCCGGTCTCCTGGAGCCCCTTTAGGCACTAAAATGGGCTCTAAGCTCTCTCCAGAGCCTTCTCCCTTCTCTCCAGGGTGATTACTCCCAGCCTGTGTCCACAGGAAAGGTGCTCCTGTCTTATCTCCAGCACGGGAACCCTTTTTATCACCTTGCTCTTGGTGAACCCAGACAGCTCTTTCAGGGGAGATTACTTGTTAAATTATCCACAGTGCCACAGATGCTCGGCTCTTTATTTTGGTCGTACATTTCAAAGAACAGTTTCTCCAGCAAACAGTGCAACAGCTGTGGCTGATAAAACCCGTCTCTGCCATCATTATCCTTTTATCCTTTTTCCTGATAGGGACTGTCACAGAGTCACCATCCAGTTTCGGCTTGGAGGCTGGTGCTCTACAGCCAGCCAAAAATAAAACGGAGCTGGACAGCCTTCACATGACATGAGAAGGATTCCCAAGGTTGGAAGACTAAGGGAACTGCAATTATCAGACCAGAGGAAGGAGCTGTGTCCGACACAGGTACCAGAATATAGCTTGGGTGTGACAGGGATCTGCAGCGATATGTTCTCCCATGCTTGGCCATCGGGATCTTGCCACAAGACTGAGGATTTTGGAAGGTGGACTCCTGTGCCATCCTGAAAGAAGTTCTCTGAAGATATATTATGTATTTCCAAGCTGAATTCCCAGGAGCATCCATTGGCTTGGGGTGCCTCAGTTACTGACTGTCTACAAATCCATCTCTGAAGTCACGCTCCAAAAACCTCTCCTGAGGCTTCTCCTACGAAGTCGGACCTGGAAACCTCTTCAAAAGCATCCTTAGTCTTTAGCACGCGGCTTTACGGAGCGTGAGGTCACACCTTTGGCAGGATACGTACCCGCAGCTCTCGGAGTCACGGATCCTTACGGCTGGAGAAGCCCTTTGAGACCACCGAGTCCAGCCCCAAAGCCAGCAGTGCCAGGCCCACCCGTGCCACACGTGCACTTTTTGGAACACTTCCAGGGACAGTGATCCCACCACTTCCTTACATGTCTGCAAGGCAACTTACCCCCGGAAATCATCTTTCCAAGCTGTGAATCCCTCGCTCGTCCAAGATGCAAAGCCGACGGCCTTCGCTATTTGGATTTCCTCCGCTGCCTCCCAGGCAAAGCCGGCTCCCACCGCCTGCCTCGCCGGCCCTTCTCGGCATCAAGGCTTAATCCCAAAACTGTAGGGCTGTTCCACGGAGTCCGTGGGCTCTGTGGACGCCGGGTGAAGTGCTGGTTTCTGGGATGCACACACCCGAGCGCCGCGAACGGGGACCGGGCCACCAGGGAACACGGGAGCTTTGCAGCTTCCCCTCGCTGGCAGCCTGGGCGGGATTCAAACCAGCAGAGAAATGATCCCTGCTCCCAAGGCATCCCATCCTCCGTGGGTTTCAGTGAGCCAGCAGGACAGCCCCTGTTGCAGAACAGCAGCCTTACAGTCGGGTTTAAAGGAGCAGTTTTGCTCTTCTGGACTTGAGCCCAAAATCCCGCTTGGAGTAACTCACATTCACGTCAGCAGAACAACCCCAGCCAAACAGAAAGTTCTCTTTTTTTTTTTCCTCCCCTTTAATTAAATTGTTATTCTCTCAAATCAAATATAAGCGTTCTCCTCATTCCGAGCTAAGAAAGATCACAGGTGAATGCTGCCAGTGAAATTAAAAACTGACTTGAGACAGCTTTGCTTTAAGCAGAAAGTACCTTTTTTTTGTTTTTGCTGGATGACTCTTCACCGAGTCAACTGTTAGAACTGAAGTGGGGCAGGTTCTTAGACAACCGAGTGCAAAAGATGTTTTCTGTCTGCATTCCTCCTTCAGAAGAGGTAAACTAAGCCTAGAGAAATGAGGCTGCTGCAGCTCCTCGTGTCATGGAGGGGTGATCGTGCCCAAAACATCCCCTTTGCCACAGCTGCTCCCCTCATTCCCAGGGCCACCATGAGCTTTGCCGGCAGAAACAAACCCTCCCTGTCACTGCTGCTTTGCTCATACCAGGTAGTGGCGTTTCCAATGTTACTCATGCCCAGAAAGTCCCAACGCCAGAAGAGCAGCACTTACACCCAGCCCGGCTGCCTTGAGGTCACAAAAGAATCGTTTAAGTTGTAAAAGACCTTTGGGAATCGCTGAGTCCCAGCTGTCAGCCCAGCACCACCACCGCGTTCCCCACTGAACCACGTCCATGTGGTTGCTGAACACTTCCACGAGCGGTGACTCCACCACTGCCCTGGGCAGCTGGTGCCAACTCTTTGCAGCCTTTCCCATGAAGAAATATTCCCTTATATCCAGTCTAAACCTCCCCTGGCCCAGCCTGAGGCCATTCCCTCTTCTCCTGTCCCTGTTCCCTGGGAGCAGAGCCCGACCCCCACCTGGCTGCACCCTCCTGTCGGGCAGTCGTAGAACCCTCAGCTCCCACCAGCCCTTAAAAAACCTCTTGTTACAACCCTTAGCAATTTATTTCCAGCCTGCCTGGGTGTTTTGCAGAGAGTGGGGTACAGAAACCCTGGAGACTGACAGAAAACAGCAGAGTTAAAAGAATAGAGTAGAATTGCCCATCCCCTGCTCATTAACTGGCTTCAGATGGAACCAGCTTGCTGGTGTTTTTTCTGCATCTCTGGCAGGGAATGTTTTATTTGCTTAGTAAAGTTTTCACATGCAATATGTTGTTGCTGTTTTGTTTTGTTTCTGAAATCCCTTACCTATATATTTATTACAGACAGATATTATACCCTGGCAGTAAAGGAACACTGCAAAGTGCTAGTTAACTTCTCAGAGCTGCCTGAATAATTCCATAAATACGAGGGGACTGAAATGACAACAATAAAGGGATCTGTACTTTGAACAATAAATATGAACTGGAGTTCTGCTTTGGATTTGAGGCATGCTGCAGCTAATAGGTATTCAGCTTGTGTGGGCCACTGACATTTAAATAAACACATGTGCTGTCCAAGGGGGTTGGCTGCAGAGCCTCTCGTCAATTGAATCCAGCCCTGGGAACGCTGGGAGAGTGGTTCAGGACTGCAGGAATTCCACTCTGGGCTCTAGCCCTCGGAGGGATCTCTCCTGAAACCATAAGATGTCCTCCGTGGGCAAAAAATAAAGGGGTGGGGGGGACACAATGGGAATGAGGAGAGGGGGGTGGAAACCCCCCCCCAAAATATGTGGCTTCAAAGAAATGCTGAAAATATTTATAAGAAAAATGCCTGGCGGGCTGCCCGCTGCAGACTGCAGGAGAACTCAGCTCCTCAAGCTGAGATAGCTCAGTGACCTTACCAGCACTCCTGCACTGCCTTAGGAGAAAAATCACCTCCAAACAGGGCCAGTTTATGTGAATTCGCAGAGCCAGGCCGGAGTGTGCTCTGAAAAAGCCATTCCTGCTGGGAGAGGAGCAGGAGGGAGCCTGGGACAGCACCTCTGTGCAGCTCCTGGGGCCGGCAGAGCCAGCTGTGGTCACAGTGGCGTCAGCTTTTCTGCAAAGGTGGCCCTAAAAATCGAGGAGTATTTGGCAGCATCAGACACGCAGAGGGGGACAGGGGTATGTGGGTGCTCACCCTCAGCACCTCACACCAAAACATCTGAAAGGCCTCCAAGTGTCTCCAGCACTCATTTTGTGTGATTCCCGTATACCTTAGGCATTCGCAGGTCAAATGCTCTCCCTCAGTATTGCAGAAAACACAGCTTCACACCCAGGTGTCACCTTCTCCGTCACCAGGGCAGATGAGGGATAACCCAGGGATAAGGAGGCATCAACTCTGTGGCTGTCAGCTGCAGAAGGAGGGAAATGGACCGTTTAAAAAGCAAAATTAAAAAAACCACGAATTAAAATACCCCAACAACAAAACAAATTAAAATAACCCACCAGAAAAAAAAAGATCCGAAGAGGAATGAATCGAGCTACTTATCACTGAGCTCAACACCGAGCAAAGCAGTGGAGGCTGTGCAACAACATTACAGATAATTAGAAAACTGGGATGGAAGGAAGCCATTCCTTTTGGTAGCTGGAGTCGTGGCTCCTGGGGAATCCTTTGTGGCCACCAGTGCATGCAGAATGGGGGCAATTTACTTGATACCGTGTGCTCTGCTTTCTCAAAAGCTCCCTCACCGGGGGCGCCTTGGAAATTAATCTCCCCTGGGATTAGAAGAAAGGTTCTCAAGTGAATTCCAAATTGGTAGGAAACAGGAAGGGACAGGTAGGAATGAAATGGTTATTTTTCACAGCAGAGGGAGTCCCAGTGGAATCCCCCAGCAATTTGGGCTGTGGCATGTGCTGTTCTCAGAGCCTAAAGGATCTGGAAAAGGGGTACTGGAGCAATTTTCAGAGGATAAAGAAAAAAAAAAATTACTTAAAGTAGCAGAAATTAGTGAGAATTAGAAAAAAACTGCAAAGAACTGTGGGACACGGCAATAAAAGAGAGCCCCAGGTGCAGGAACACAACACCAGGCTGAGCTCTCCACAGCCCCTCCCTCAGTATTCCCACTCAGGAAAGAGAGAATCCAAAGCAACCCTCAGTTTGCTCCCGAACAGCGAGCAAAGGAATGGACAGAGCACAAGGAATTCACAGAATTATGGAATGGTTTGGGTTGGAAGGGCCCCTAAAACCATCCCATTCCACCCCTGCCATGGCAGGGACACCTCCCACTGTCCCAGGCTGCTCCAAGCCACGTCCAGCCTGGCCTTGGGCACTGCCAGGGATCCAGGGGCAGCCGCAGCTGCTCTGGGCACCCTGTGCCAGGGCCTCCCCCCCCTCACAGCCAACAATTCCTGCCCAATATCCCATCCAGCCCTGCCCTCTGGCAGCAGGAAGCCATTCCCTGTGTCCTGGCACTCCAGGCCCTCGGGAATCAGGAGGTGCGTGGCGGTGGCTCCTTCTAACAGCACCACAGCGCTTTCAACGCACGTTCCTGAAACGAGGCAGATTAAAAACCGAATTAAGGCCCTTTTCCCACGCAAATATTCCATTAAACACCCTCCTCCATCGAGCATCCCTGCCCAGGCGGTGTCAGGGAGCGAAGCCTCGGGCCTGCCTCTGGCCAGCTGCTCCCGCGTTTCACAGATTAGCTCTGGATCCGGCCCTAATCGGGGCAGAAAGGGAAACATTGAGAGGAGGCTGGGAGAGAATGTCCAGCATGCGTCCCTAATGCAGCCATGCCTTTCAAAACAGCTCCTCCAAGCAGAGCCCCCTAAAGCTCCCGGATGGCGAGAGGGTTTGGGCACGGATGTCGCTTCCAAGACATGCTGCTGGGGTAGGGAAAAGGAGTTTTGGAGCAAGGGGATGTTTTTTCCCACAACTTCCTTGCTGGAGGACAACCAGGGGGAGAACCTTGTGTGTTAAAGTGTCTGGGAAAGAGTTTCGACAGATAAAACAAACAATAAAGTCACTGGAATCAATTACTTCTCATTAACAGAGTCATTTGTGCCCTGTAAAGGAAATTAAAGATGAAATAATTAAACTTGCAAGCAGTCGCCCTAAGCTTGGTCCCTCTTCCCAAATTTTACATTTAAAAAGGGAGGGCACGTGGACGGGCAGGGACACAGCCCTGGAGAATCAGCATCATCCCCGTAAGGGCAGGTTTTGCCTCGCCAAACCGCGGTGGTTCTGCGGAGGAGCCGAACCCTGGATCGGTTGTCCTGATCCTCCCGGATTTCCCAAAACGTTTCCAGCCTTTTTCGCCGTGGGCTCTGAGGTGCCGCGGGGTCAGGGGTTAGGTCCTTGCCCTCGGCTCGAGGAAGAGGGGGCCAAAGCCAGAGTCCCTGGCTGCAGAGGAGCCCGAAGGCAGAGAGGGAGAGCTCGTGTCGGCGCTCGGAGACGCGCAGAGCAGAAAGGCAGCAGAGCCCTTTGCCAAGCCCACGGCCGGGAGAGCGCAGGAGGCACATCTGGAAAGCAGCTCTTGGGGGAAGAGGCACGGATCTCCCTGGAAGCTTGGAAAAACCTGCCCTGAAGCCCAAGGCCGAAACGGCTCCTCTCATCTCAGGCTGGAGAGGTGCTCTGACGAGTCCAGCAGCACTGGAGGAGTTTTTTAGCAAAAGAGGGCTCCTGGATTTGGGAGAAGCGGGCTCAGGGGTCAGTGGGGCCGAGCTCAGGGAGGCTGTGTCCCTGCTCCAGGAGCGGAACACTCACATGCCAGCGACAGGAGGGACTGAAACAGCCCTGCCGTGCAGCAGAGCCCTGCCCAGCCGCCCCGGACCAGTCTCAGCCCGAAAGAGAGATTTTGCTAAAAAGCCCGTTCCGCAGGACACCCCTTGCTCAAAAACCCGTGTCTTTTTGGAGCATCGCAGCTTCCCGGAGCGAGATCAGACTCTCTCCCCTTGGAGCATGAAGCTCCCAGAGTGGCTGGATTATTTTCCTTCCGTGTTTCAGCACACAACCCAATTTCTTCATCTGCCTGCAGTGACCAGAGAGCTGGAATTATCTCAGCCAGGGGAACACTTCCCTCAAGAAGTGAAGAGAGCCAAATGGCCCCGGAAGATCATTTCAGTCCTGTGAGGAGCTGCTCTAATACCTGCAATCCATTTCGGTGATCTACTGCTGCGCCCTGGGTTCTGTTTAAGGAGCTGACTCGTGTCGGGGAGCGTTATGGAGATTTGTTTGCACTCGGCTGAGTTATTGCTAACCAGAAGGCTCTGCTAGGACTCACAGGGCTGTATTTCTCGGTGATGGAAAGGTGGTAGCATTACACTAACGCCAAAACCAGCCCCTTTTGCTCTGGTGGGATGATTGCTGTTATCTGGGAGCCCTGTGATCCCTGCCCACAGGATGAGATGCTGCTCTACGAACCACAGGATCCAAGAAATTAAAAATAAGGCTGTCCTCCCTTGAGAGAATTGCTCCTTTCTGTCCTCAGCAAGATAGCAAACCACATTTAATTCAAATCAGAATTCCCTCAGAGAGTGGTTGCAGCTGAGTGCCTGTGGGAATTCATGAAATCACGCTGGAAAGGAGAAGGGCTTGAGAATTTGGGGACAAGGAATCCGATCAATCCCTTGTATGGGACTGAGACAAAACCAAGGAGCTGCAAGACTTGGACTTGACAGGCTGGGAGAGTTGGGGAAGAGAAGAGAAGGCTCCAGGGAGAGCTCAGAGCCCCTCCCAGGGCCTAAAGGGGCTCCAGGAGAGCTGGAGAGGGACTGGGGACAAGGCAGGGAGGGACAGGACACAGGGAATGGCTTCCCACTGCCAGAGGGCAGGGATGGGTGGGACACTGGGGAGAAAACCTTCCCTGTGAGGGTGGGAGGCCCTGGCACAGGGTGCCCAGAGCAGCTGTGGCTGCCCCTGCATCCCCGGCAGTGCCCAAGGCCAGGCTGGAAAATAATCCAGCCCTCAGAGCTGCAGCAATCACAGTTGTTACAGGAGCTCTGAGGCACAGAAACCTCTTCAGAAGCCGAAATCTGCAGAGCAGCACTTCCCTCACAGTTATTTTATTTCCAGCTTTTTTTTTTTTTTTTCTTTTTCTCCCAGAGGGACTCTCCTGTGATCAGTTATTCCTTGACAGTTCCCCGCTTTCCTCCAGCGGTCGCAGCCGGCACGGCCGAGAAAACAGCCAGTGCCTCGCAGGTTAACGATGGGAGAGGGCTCGGGGCTGCTGAGCCCCTTCCCCGGGCAGCCAGCATGGCCCCCTTGGCCGCAGGAGCCCCCTGGAAGCCGGGAAGGGCATGGGGTACATCAGGGGATTCACGAGGGAGCGCTGCCCTCCCCGCTCGGCCGAGCTGTGTGACCCGCAGCCACCGGCCCCTGGCTGTTTTTTACCAGAGCTTCTGGCCACAAATACTTGGGACCTCAAAAAAAAAAAAAAAAAAAATCTAGATTTCTAGCTTGCCCAAACAGCAGAAAATACACACAACCTGTACGTACCCCAATGTACCTGGACCTCCCTGTTGAGAATAAAGAGAAGGATTTGCTAACATTCAATTTACTGCTGAAAACTACCCCGCCTGCCCGCAAAAAAATTAATTAAAACTACAGCGAGATACGCTGATATCTAAAAATATGGGGGGGGAAAAGATCAGATTTAGCATTAGCATTTTGGTTTTAGCAGTTCAGCGCTGAATCCGTAGATTGTTAAAACTCCCAGCAATTGATTCTTTTATTACCAGCTACCTGCTGAGAGCTGCCTGTGTTGATGTTCCACTGACAGCAGAACACTTCCTACCCTGTTATTACCTGAAACCACTTGGAAAAATAACACATCCAGCAGGCTGCCATGAAGACATCCCGGAGATGGGAGCTGCCATCGGTGATGCTGACATTTCGGGGTGTATTTAGGACACCACGTGGGGTTAAACCATCTGTAATGATTTAAAACAAGCTCAGCTAATCAGATCACTGGTAGCCACAGCACCTTCCAGCAGGTAGTCGTGGTTTTTGTAAACTGATGGTAGAAATGGGGGCTTTATGAGCACCCAGATCACATAATGCTGCTGTCTTTAATCCCAAAACGTTTGGGGTTGGAAGGGACCTTAAAACCCATCTCGTTCCACCCCCTGCCATGGGCAGGGACACCTTCCACTATCCCAGGCTGCTCCAAGCCCCATCCAGCCTGGCCTGGGACACTTCCAGGGATGTTGTCACAGCCTCTTGCAGTGCCTGCACCCTGCCTCAGGAGCAGCACTGGCACAGCCAGCAACGCAGGGAACTTGGCTTCCCATGTGTCCGACCAACAGAATGGCTATTTAAAAATATCCTTGGCAAGGGCATATTGGAGAGGATGGAATGGTGGAGAGGGCCTGAAAACACTCATCAAACTACCTAAAACCTGCAGGGACCCACCGAGACGCCGGGGGAGAGGGCTTAGTGCTCCAGACAGCGAAGAGGGACGTTGTGAGAGCTGCGTGGAAAGGAAAGCGCTGCCTTTTCAGAGGGTAGCCAGAAACAGAGTTTTATTTCAGGGGGTTTGGGTCGGTTCGGGGTCTGGATTTCCCTTTTGCGACCTTCTTTGTGGAAGGGGAGGCGGGCAAGTGCCGGGGTTGAGCCAGGATGGGCTCGAGGATAAGCACCTTGCCCAGCAGCAAAGGAACCAGGACCGTTCCCTCCTCTCTGCCCAAGAGGCAGCCAGGAGAAGAAAAGCAGGGAGAAAGCAGGTGGGCATCCAGGGAAACCTCCTTGAAGCCAAGCTGAGCCCACGAATCATTTCCATATCAGCACAAGAGGGTTTCCCCCCCCCAACCCCATCAGAATTCCCACTTGCCCGAAGACTTTCTCACGAGGTGATTCAGCAGAGGTTGTCTCCACAGGTCCCTGGAGACATCCCAGTCCCAGACGGATCTTCAGGATGCTCTTCTCTCCAAGAGCACACCAGTTCTGGCTGTGAAAACACGCTGTGTGAGGTTAATGGTTGGACTCAGTCCCGGGAGCTTTTTCCAACCCTGATGATTTTGTGGTTCTACAAAGAGTGGTCCATGAAGGTTCTGTTCCTCTTCTCCACACCTATAAATCCTGGGGGGGCTAAAGGACCAGAAGAAAAGAGCAGCAGAGAGAGCCCAGCTCCCCAGCGCCAAGAATTCCCACAGAAGCTCTCGCTGCAGAAGGGCGTGAGCACAAAGCAGACACAGAACGGGCTACAAGCAGGAGAGGGATGGAAAAGCAGCATTTCCCACAGGGAACGGGGTGGGAAGGGATGCCATCGCCAGGATTCTACACCTGGAGCAGCCAGCGTGGGCTGCAGGGGTGCTGGGCGTTACTGGGCCCATGGGGGGTTAGCAAGGCAGACACATTCAAAGGTAATTCCGAGTACGTAACAACTCCTTTGGAGATGTGGGCTTTGGGGTGGAATTCCTGCCGACGGAGAAAGCCACGGGCCAGTAGAGGTCTAACTCTGGAGGAACGCCTCGAAATAGGGCGGGAGAACGAAGCAGAGAGCAACGCTCAGTGCTGAAGGGTCGGGGCACAGAGCGAGCCCCGTGGCTGTGGCACTCGGGGACACGGATTGGTGGGGGGCCCGCAGGAGCTTCCCTTGCAGCAACCACACGCACACGAGTCGGAGAGAGGTTCAAACACCGCGGGAAACGAGGAGCTGCGAGACCCAGCGGAGGCACGAGCCTGGGGAACGGCGATTTTCCGTGCTCCACGCCGCCCATTCCCTGGAGCTAACCTCCATTCCTGGAGCTGACCAGGGAGAGTCCGGGCAGCGCCATCCTGCGCTCTCCCCTCGGATCGCCTGCCCGTGATCCAGGGCTGATGGAGGATGATCCCACCGTCCCTCCTCAGGCCCAGATGAACGCAAGGAGAGGACAAACGGGCTCGTTATTGATGTGTTTTGGCACTGCTCCTCTCGTTATTGATGAATGATGCCCCGCTGGCCATTTCCTCGGGTGTGAAGTGTTAATACCAATGATTAAAATTAGTCTGAGGGTCAGTATGGGGCATAAAAACACTGGCCCACGAGCGAGGGGCGTGCAGCTGCGATACCGCTCCATCCAAGCCGCATCCTCAGTGGGACAGCTCCGAAGGCCCCACAGCAGCCTCTGGAAGGGGACAAGCTACCAGGATGCACGTTCCAGGCAGAGCTTTCCAAGGTGGACTAAAAATGCAACACTTAACAGGGGCAGCAACAAAAAAACCCAAACAAACAAACAAAAAACCCCAAACAAACAAAAAACCAAAAAACCCCAAATAAAACAAACAAAAAAAAACTCCCCAAAAAAAAGCCCAAAAACAAAACAAAACAACAAAGACTGATGTCTTTCAGAGGGAAGTGCTGCCCTATTGAACTGCGGATTGCATGATCTGAACCAGAAGCAAAAGATCTCCTGCCCTCTCCTGCCCACTCCAGGCCCATAATTTTATAGGACCAGCACCCCAGGGAAGAGCTTGAGGTCACACAGGGAAATCATGCACATGCAGGAAGGCAAGAGGAGGGCAGAAAAAGAATTTAAAGGAAAAAAAAAAAGGAAAAAAAGAAAAAAACCCCAAGTGGCAGTGGTTAATTATTCAGTGTTTCAGCTACTTTCCCCTCAGAAAAGAGGAATTCCTGGGGCTGGAGAACACTCTAAGGAGCAGGAGGAGGGCCTGATCCTCTCAGTGCTGTGGGAAGCCTCTGGAGCCCAGCATCTGATTCCAGCTCAGCCGTTTATTCAGCACGGAGGGTCCCAGGTGGGTCCCTGTCCCCTGTTCTGTTTCTGGGGGCTGCTTTCAGGCAGGCAGGAGGTGCAGAAATCCTGGAGATCAGCATCCCCCACCTCCTGCCCCTCAGGTCAGTGGGACCATCGCCTCCACCCTGACCAGCCTGAGCACACCCATATTTCACAGGCAGGGCCGTGCACTTCCATTCCTCAAGGGCCCTGCCACTGGCATCCCGTTTAGGGAAGGAGGAACCCTCCGGGCTGGGATGTGCTGCTGAGGACCATTACACGGCCAAAAGAGGAGTGACTGAACTCAAACTGGCATCCCCGGGAGCCGTGCAGCAGGCGGAAGCCCCTTTCCCATCCTTCCAGCACCTGCCAGAAGCAGAGGAGAGCCACAAGCCACCCGGACCAGTCCAGCACGGCTTGGGCTCCGCCGCTCCAAAAAGAGCCTGGTGGGATGAGGGACACCAAAGCCACGCTCGCAGCAGCCCCGTGAGGCAGAGAGCCCGTGAAGGGGTGGGGATGCTTTGGCATCCCTTGGCTGTAGGGAAAACAGCTCTGAGAACCGCGTGCCCGGAGCAGCTTTCCCTCTCTCCTCCACCCCCTTCTTTCTGGGAGCAGAGCTGGGTTTATTCATCCCCTCTCCATTGATGGCGGCGTGCGTCACCGGCTGCACGGGTGTGGGAGGTGCAAGCGTGCCTCAGTCAAATCCCAGCCTTTCAGCTTAATAACACCTCAGGGGCACGGAGAAAAACAGCAGGGGAAATGAATGATCCAACAATATCAGCTGAAAAGGAAGGGGGAAAAAAAAAAACCCACCCCAAAACCTCCGCAGGAGGAGGTGAAGAAAAAACAACGCCTGGAAAAGATACATCAATAAATAATTGAATCTCATTTTCTTTTGCACGAGGCAGATAAATCTCAGAGTGGTTTGGATTGGGAGGGATCTCAAAGCTCACCCCGTTCTACCCCCTGCCATGGGCAGGGACACCTCCCACTGTCCCAGGCTGCTCCAAGCCCCATCCAGCCTGGCCTTGGACACTGCCAGGGATCCAGGGGCAGCCCCAGCTTCTCTGGGCACCCTGTGCCAGGGCCTCACACTCTCACAGGCAAGGATTTCTTCCTAAAAAAGAGAATTGTTAAGGATGGATGGTTGATGGTAGGACCCTGGACCAGGGATGCCGAGCAGCAGCACAGGACAAGGGGACTGGGCTGCACCGGTCCTGGGGGAAGGTCGGTGCCGCCTCACTCCACCAAACCCCAGGAAACTGGGCAGGATGGCACTTACACTAAACAGGCCGCTTGGCCAGCACTGACCACGGGCACCGGGGCTTTTGGGAGCTCCTCTTAGGAGGAAGGTTGGACACCTGGGAAGAGGTGATCCAAGAGCTGGGTGACATCAGCTTGGCAGCCTCCACCAGTGGCTCCTGCCGCCACCCCCACGGGCACTTCCAAAGGCAGACTCTGCACCACAGGGAATCGTTAAGGCTGGAAAACACCTCCAAGGTCACCGAGTCCAACTTTCAACCGAGTACCACCATGCCCACTAAGCCAGGCTGCAGAGTACCGCATCCACTCATTTTTGAGCACTTCCAAGGCTGGTGACTCCACCCCTGCCCTGGGCAGCCTGGAGCACGCTTGCTCGCCGATTGTATCCCCTGGAGAAGGAATAGAGGGAGTGAAGGGCAGCAGACACATCCCACGGGGTGAGAGAGAGGATCCCGGCTCCCATGCACACACAGAATTCCTTTAGAGCAGGACAGCGGTGCCCATCCCTAGACGAGGAGTTTTTACACCTGAGTGGCCTCCAGAGGAGCAGCACAGACCCACATCCCCAGCTGGGGAGCCAGGGAAGCCTGCAGGAGCCCGCTCATCCCATTACGATGGGCTTTCCCAGATATTCAGCCACAGGAGAAGCTGTGCTTTGGGAACAGCACCGAGCAGGGAAGCACAGACCCCACGGAGGTCACCAAACACCTCCACGGCACGGCTCCGCTGGCTTTGCCCCCGCCCCTCTTTTCCCGCAGCCTGGGCTCAGGGATCGCTATCCCTGCTGGCACCGGGGTGCCGTGGGCCCCAAAGCAGAGCCCGAGGCTGGCTCGGGGCTCCCGAGGGGTGCTGCCAGCCCTCCCGTAGCCGACCACGTGCCGCCGGGCGCTGGCTGCTCCGGCACAAGGCGCCCGTGCCGCGCGGCCCACGCTCCGGCAAGGCAGATGATGTTTTTCTGAATGCATCCCCGTCCGTAATGAGACATTACTCACAAGCCGCGGAATAAAATAGAATAATAGCATCTCTCGGCGTTAGTCATGCTTTAAATGCGTACCTTTCAGAGCAGGAGGGGATTTGATAGGATAATCTTCCAGGAGACACGTAGGAAGCTCTCATTGAGGGACGCGGCCCCACCGGCAAATTGCAGCTCGCTGCTCTTCGTGCTGCTGCGCTGAATGATGCTGTCCGGGGGGGGTGGAGAACCAAACGTGGGGCAGGGGGGCCCACAACCCCCCTGGAGAGAGGTTTGGGGCAAGGCAACAGGATCCGGGAGTTTTACCAGCTCCCAGGTGCCACAATTCTCTCGGCTCCGGCTGCCGGGCCGTGCCGGGCCGCAGTCACGCAAGGGCTTCTTCTTCCCTTTGCCCTGCTCTCCCTCAGTGGACGCGTCCCCTCCCCGGACAAACCCGGTGTGGCCGGAGGAGAACGCGAGCCGCCGCCGAAGAATAAACTCATTTTGCACACGTGGAAGCCGGCCCCGGAGCTCT